>OVBA01005062.1:0-21186 GCA_900406435.1 Lepidium aucheri
TATCCATTGGATATCATTTGAGAAACACTTAGTAAATTCCTTGCCAATTCTTGTACATATAGGACATTTTTGATGATGTGATTTTCTCCTTTGTTTATCGACACTTGTATGTCTCCTTTTCCTTCAGATATGACTTTACCACCATTCCCAATTCGAATGGTTATCTTCTTACTTCGATCCAGATTGATGAAGTGTCTTGAATCTCTTGACATGTGATTGGTACAGCCGCTGTCCACTAGCCAAGATTCATCGCCTAAATTTGAAGTCTTTTTATCTTCAACGGTACTAAAAAGTATGTGACACTCATCTTCACTTTCACCATCGGATTCTTCTAGACTTAGGTGTGCTCTTTCATTCTTCCTAAATCGTCATTCTTTTGCTATAGTTCTGGTTTGTTACAGACACAGCACTTTCTCTCGTAGGTTTCACTTCTTTGTGAACCATTCTCTTTCTTTTTCCTGAAACAATCGACCTCATTGTGATTTTTCATCTTGCACACGCCACACCACTTGCTGGTCTTCTCATGGCGGTTTTTCTTTTGATTGTTATCTCCTCTTGAGCCAAGCTTTTCTCCATAGAAAGCACCCTCATTGATGCGATCTTCTCGGAGGTTTAGATGCCTCTCATGCGCTTTTAGGGTTCCTATCAATTCTGTTACTGAAAGAACTGATAGNACTTTAACGGTTCCTATCAATTCTGTTACTGAAAGAACTGATAGATCTTTTGTTTGTTCGAGTATCCCAACGATACTATCGAATCTCTATGGTATGGAGATAAGTACCTTTTGAACCACTTGGTAATCGGACTTCTCTTCTCCATGTACTCGAAGTTGATTGCTCAGGCTTATCAATTTTGTTGTAAACTCGTTGATTATCTCTCCTTCTTCCATCTTCAGATTTTCATATTCTCTTCTCAAGGTCTGAAGATTAATCATCCTAACTTGTGCACTTCCTTGAAACTCCATCTCTAAGGCATTCCATGCTTCTCGTGATGTTGATGAAGAAGCAATTCTCGGAAATATGGATTCCGAGACTGCACTTTGAATGATTTGAAGCGCCATCATGTCCTTCAACAATTGATCTTCTCTTTCTCTTGTTGCTTGAGGCGTGGCTTCAGTGGTCGGAGTCTCTGTGATTCCATTCTCAATTACATCCCACAATTTTCTGGTTTTCAGAATTGTTGTCAATTTGATTTTCCAGAAATTGTAAGAATCTCCATTGAAGATTGGAATGATTTGATGCATTGTTGTCTCCATGTGCTCTGATACCATATTGGAATTTGATCTCTCTTGAGTTTAGGATCGGACAACAACAGACGTTGGTCTGTTTTTTTCTCAGAAAATCGAAAAAAATCTCTTCTCACTTTCTCTGGTTTTTATCAATTTTGAAGAAAATGATGATTGCTTTGTTTTATTAAGTCACGTTATTTGTAAACCAGAACCAACTACTTTATTAATCAATAAATCAAGTATTTATACTTTACATCATATTGTTTCATGAAAGGTTATGTCTCTAAAAGACATCCTTAGACCTAAAGACACAAACTTACAAATAAACACAACTATTGGATTATACCTATTCATACACACCTATTCGATTAAACAAACTAATACACATAAATCTTATATTTTATACGAAACCCTAAAATACGATGATAATATACGAATGAAGACTTGAAACGATTGAAGACTTGATCACTTCCAACAGTATATTGGGTAGGTTGCTGAATCCAGGATGTTAAAGAATGGCCAACTTTATACATGACATGTCTAGATTATGGAGGGTACAAGATCAGTGCAGATGAGTGGCGTTGTTTCATGACATGTTTCAATTCATATGTGATAATGAGAATGATCTTCAAGTTGTTCTCTCGGTTGGAGCGTGGACGTACGAAAACTGGGGAATGGTCCTGAACCAGTGGGCTGATAACCAATTTGAAGACTATCTTCAACTAATACCAGTATGGATTAGAATGCGAAATGTCACCATCAAGTGGTATGACACAATAACAGAGATTGCAGGTTTTATTGGAAGAGTGCTTGAGTTGGCATTTGATCCTTTGAAGCCATAGATCAAGGGATTCATTAGAGCCACTGGAGAAGTTGTAAAAATTGGCTTTGAATACGAAAGACTGACAAAAAGGTGTTATGGCTGTCAGTGCCTTACTCATGAAAAGATTGTTGTCCTTTCGTAACCCCAAACCAGCATAAGGATGCTACGGTAGGGACAAAGAAATGGTAACGAAGACTACTAGAAAAGTTGACAAGGAAGATGTTCTCAACAGTGTTATAACTACTTGAGATGTATATGATCAGGATATGGGTAGACAACTAATCTTTAAGAAGTCTTTGATGTCATGAGAAATTATCTATCCGTAACATATCCTGATGAGAAGAAGACGAGAATGATGAGAGTGAGATGACACGTTTGGGGATTAGATAAGGATGAGAGTGATCGTATGAGCATCTTTGGAGGCCAAAAGTATGTTGCTGTGACTACCGATCTTGATAAAGGGAAATGAATTTTCTATGATTTCTCTAAATCAAAAGGTGTTGAATCTCATAGTAATACAGATGATACCATAAGAGGACCTAATAAACCGGATCAACAAATTATACTCAGACCTGACAACAGTAACAAACATAGTAGTGCAAAGCTTATGGTGTCCCTTTCAAAGCTTTTCAATTTGCTTTAGCTAAAGGGAACTCTAGATTAATATTAGCTTCTATACATGGTATGGATTCTAATTCAATGGTATTCTGAACTAGCTCTACCGGGGCTGGTCTTTCCGGAGTTAACTCCAAACCTTCTCGGTTTAGAAAGACACCAAGCAAATGGAAGAGACAGCAAGCTCGCAAAACAAGCACCGTCATATATAGAAAAAACTTAATGATCAATAGGAGGACCTGGCTCCAAAAAGAAAGGCTACCGATGATGAAGACATTGATACTTCACCAGAAGGCTTTAAACGCAGCAATAAAGAGGCAGTTCTGCAAGAGGAACTACAAGAGATCAATGAGTGTATTGAGCTGGAATTTTCAGGGCTTTGGGAATGACCTGGCAATTCGCTACTTACGGGAAATGAGACATTCTCTTTTTCCTGACTTCTTATTCCTCCTAGAAATCAAAAATTTCAGTAGCTTTTTGTTTAACATTCAAAAGTCACTCAGTTATGAATTTTCATCTATTGTAAAACCGGAAGGTCTAAATGGTGGCTTAGCTCTTTTTTGGAAAAAAATCATTTCAAGTTATTGTGTTGCAAGCTAATAAAAGGATCATTGATACTGAGATTATAGTGGGATCATGTCGATTCTTTATATCCTTTGTATATGGTGATCCAGTTCACCATTGTCGACAAGATGTACGGGATTCATTAATCGATATTGGTAGCAGAAGACCTAAAGCATGGCTAGTGATTGGTGAGCTAAACTAGCTGTTAAATAACAGTGAGAAGTTAGGTGGCCCCCTAGACCCGAAGCTTCGTTCTTCTCATTTCTTAATCTGATGTCTAGCTATTGTTTGAAAGAAGTGGTTAGCTCCGGAAATAGACCTTTGTGGGCATGTGAAAGGAATGGTGTTTATACACAATATCGCAGTCGGAAATCAAGAATAGTACAATATGTTTCCTTTATCACAGGGTGAAATCCTTGAGCGTATTGGCTCATATCATAGACATCTCGTTCTTTGTTTTGCTACGGATTCCTTCCCAAAACATGGACGTTTCATGTTTGATAAAAGATGGTTGAAAAGCCTGGTTTTAGGGACAAGATTGCAAGTGTTTGGTCAGGTTCTAACACTTCTAAACCACGTAATCTCCTGGAGAATATTGCAGAATGTAGAAAGGTGATTTCTCAATGGAAAAGATCTGCAGATTATTATTCAAAAACAAGAATCTCCAAGCTAAAAGAACATCTGGATATTGAAGCTAGCCAAACCAATCAAGACTTAATTCTCATTCGAGAGACACAAATAAGCTGGCTTAAGTATATAGAGAAGATGAGCTTTTTTGGAAACAAAAGAGTAGAGAGTCTTGGCTTAGTGAAGGGGATTGTAATTCTAAGTTCTCCCATCATAGTGTTAAAGGGCGACAATGTCAGAACTTTATTCCGACCATTGTTAACTCTGATGTAATCGAACAATTCTCTAAAGGATCTAAAGGTAGCACAGCAGTCGAGTACTTTGCTGTTGGGAATGTCCTGAAATCATTTGTACTTTCTTTTACAAAATTCGTATAATCGAGTATTCCATATCGTATAATATTATGTGGTTATAATGTTTTGTTTTAAATCAATTGTAATATATAGATTGAGAATCTGTTACTAATATTATATGATCATATAGGTCACACACCTAAGCAAATTGGATCAAAGTATATTTGTATTTAGGGACATATATTACATATATATTTATGTAACACATATATAAAAATTTTTTTTATCTTTTGTTATGTGTTGGGCTTTAGCTCATTAACTAGATTAAAATGAGATTTAGTTTAATGTGTTCGTATTGGGCTTCAACCCATCTTGCTAAACCTGATGAAATTAGGTTATGTATGTCATTATAAAAGCTTAAGAAAACGTTAGTTTTGGGAGAGGCAACACACGACACAACAATCCTAAAAAAAGAGACAAAAACGTTTTGTGAAGAGAAGGAGATTTGATCTCAACGACACTAGCATTCCGTTTCCGATCCAGTTTGTATGCATGTAGATACCGGTAGAGGCACTACGTTTGAAGTGCTAAAAGAATCTCTATTCATTCAATTCGTTCTACTGTAAAACTTTAAGGTATGTTCTAAACTATAAAATCCAATTGTAATTTAGTATTTTCGTGATATCCTGTTTGATTTGTACTCGTTGATTGTTTGATGTTGCAAAAAAATAGTTTTTTCCTTTCAGTGGTATCATAGTTTACATATTTAATTCTTAAATTGAATTTAGTTTAATCTATATTTTGATAAATAAATATGATCACTTTATTATACTAGAGATTAAAGAGTTAATCGGTGTTCATGAAAATATGATTCGTTTTGTTCGTCGTTCGTCGATGTCATGACGTCAATGATAATTGTATTTTGAGTTTGAATGATAATTAAATTTGATTTGATCATCCGATAATTTTCATTCGCTTGTGCTTGAATTGATGCATTAAATCGTGCATAATTATATCAAAAGGTTTTTCCGGTTGAGTTTACCTCAGCTGCAATTGTTGACAAAGATCAATTGGTTGATTAATTTGTTAACATTTTCGAATAAAACCTATAATTGATTAAGAATGAATCAATAAATAATTGAATTACTTTTATATTATATTAAACTAGGAATCTAAGGAGTATCTTAACATTAACTTTTGCGGTTAAAGACTTATTGCTCATCTAAAGAGGATTTAATTCCTAACAAGCTTTTGGAATGTTAAGTAATCTAGAATCGTAGGTTAGTTAGCTACTCTAACCTAAACATTAAGATTATCATTAGGTGGAGAACACATGAAGCGATACCTATTTATTCCTGATCCAATTATTCTCTGGAAACCCTAGAAAATCCTAAACTTGATTTTAGAATTACTCAGACATGATTGAGAAGAACAATTCGAAAAACATAATAGGTAATGGGGACGGACTGAAAATTTGTTGGCAATATGTCTACGATAGTTCAAATCCAGCTCGGCCCACTTTTTGTAAATAGATCTCCCATTAATTCGTGTAGGAAAATGGAATAGGATAGCGTATAATACATTTTCCAAGAGTACCTATATATACTTTTCTTAAGCATAAAACTAATTGCAATTGAAATTAAAAGGGTTAGAAATCTTCTCCAATTGTGTAGAAATTGGAAATCCTCTCCCAAAAACTCAAAAACAAGGTCTGGTAACGTAAAATCGTGTTCGTCTCTGTATAATAATGAAAATGGCCCTTCTCCAGGTCCTAAAATTTATAGGTACAAAATAAGAAAAATTAGGTTTTATTCCTTGCAGCTTTGAGGATCGATCGATCAAAGGGTTGATCAATCGATCAGTGTTGAGTGTTCGATCTCAAAAAGGTCTTGGTCGATCAATGGGTCGAGCGCAGCTCTCGCTGAGGATCGATCGATTATGAGATGTGCGGTCAATCAACATTCTTCTGCTGGATTCCAAAAATTGCTTCGATTTTGTCATGATCCATGCTTTGGGTGCATAATCCGAATTAAACATGTTTTCACCTGAAAAGACTCTAAAATGTAGACAAACATTCTGGAAAAAACTGATAAAATGAGCTATATCACAAATCACCAACATGATAACCGCTGTGACTGGCTGCAGCATTAGCCGCTTTAGGTTTCTTCTTACTAACAAAACCTCTTGCAATGCACGGGACGTCCATCAATGGAGAAGAAAACCTTTTCGTAAGGACCCATCACAATGTTTGGTATGAGAGGATTGTTGAACACCACTTTCCCAAACAAAGAAGTCTTATCAGCCACCCTCCCTGCCTTTGGCTTATTCATATCTACGAACTCCACATATGGTCCAAACATTGTGTTAAAAAAGTAAAGACCTAGTATTCTGTGAGGGGAAATTTATTAGAGAATGTTAAGAAAAAACAAAAGTGGTCAGGATACCGACAGAGGAAACGGCAGTGCAAAGGCATTTAACATAGATGGCTTCTTCTGTGCCGCCGATATTGATCTCTCCGCCGGAAAATTGTACATTGCTTCCCTCTCTATCACTCACTCTTCTTCCCTGTTCAGTTGGGTTTTAAAATTTGATAGTTATATGTATTTCACTTGTATTAAAATGTAATAAAATGATCAATTCTGAAAAATTATTTTAACAAGATAAAATGACAACACCAAAACTACACCGATTACTAAATTTCAATTTTCTAAATGGGATATAAAATGATTTTAAAAAATGTGACAATAAAGAAATGTATGTTTGAAAATATGTAATGCAAAGACACAACCTTAAAATTAAAGTAACTACATAAAAAATTATATATATATATATATATATATATAATTTTTTATCTTTTGAATAAATACTTTAATTTAGATTAACATCCAAATAATTAACTTTGAACACAACTGAAGTGAGCTAATTCATTTTTGATTATCCAATAATTATGATTATATGATAAGTGTTATGTTGTATGACAGAAAGCTTATACATCCACAATAAAAGCGTAAAAAATTAAATCTAAATTTTAGTAACAAAATTGACATATATTTATAGTTATAATCAAATACTAAAAAGTACATTATGGTTCAATAAATAAATTATTTTTGAGTCGGAAAAAAATTATTACTAATAATCAAAATATTAAATGGTTAAAGTAATAATATATGCTATCAAACAACTATATAATATCAAATATAAAAATTACGAAAGAAAACTTACAATGAAAAGACACAATAATAGAGTGCATCTTTCCATATATGTAAAGTTACAATGAAAAATCATAACTTTAGAGAAAATTATATGTTTTCAAAAATAACTTCAAACAAAAGAGAAGTAACTTTTTTAAGAAAATCAACTAAATAGTAAAAGATAAAAATTTGTTAATGAGAAGTTACTATCTTGTGATGACGAATCATCCTCAAATACTCATACTTAGTTTAGTTAAAGCTCAATTGCAATTATATTTTTATGTGTTTTATAATTTTATGGAAAAACGATCTTATACATGTAATGAAACAGAAAAATAAAGAAGAGTTATATTTTAAATATACATTAAAAAACTTTATATATTTGTTTAAATATTTATGGGAAAATCAAAACTCAAAAAGTCAAAAATAAATCAATAGCTAAAATTCTAAATGAGATATAAATATATTTTAAAAGGTGTGATTATGAAAAAATATATCTATTAATGTAAAAATGTAGTGAAAAGATATAACCGTAAATTATATTTATCCATTAGTTAATAATATTAGTAAAATACACAATCATATAAGCGATACTTTCATAAGTAAATATTATAATTAAATTTAATATCTAAAAAATAAAATTCATGATTGAAACTTATAAATAAAAAGATGCATCCGTAAAATTCATTTTTGAACCATTTTCCATTTTAAAATGATTAATTAAGTAAAATTATCTAAAAATGATAGTGTAGTCACACTTGTTAGAACCTAATTGATATGAATTTATTAGACCCCCCAAAAAATTCAATAATTAAATTTTAAATTCTAAAGGGGTGTATATAGACTTTAAAAGGTATCATCATGAAGAAATGTATCCCATCATGAAAAGAAGTAATCAAAAAATAAAATCTATAATTTCATTTTTCCTAAGTAAATAATATTTTTAAAAATACATAACTGTAGAAGTAATATATGAAAATTGTAAAAAAATAGAATTATGACACTCGTTAGAACTCAATTAATACGAGTTAATAAAAAACAAGAAATTTTTATAGCTAAACCTTAAATTCTAAAAAGAATATAATTAGGTTTTAAAAGGTGTGATCATAATGAAAAACTTAAAAGAAATATAATACAAATTATACCTTACACTTATAGAATAATCCATATCAAAAACATAATATAATTTTTATAATTACATTTCAAAAGTATAGATAGATTAATAACTTTCCAAAATTAAATATAAACATGGTAATAGCCTTCCAAACTTGTTGATAAACAAATTCCAAAGTTAAATAAAGTAATAATCTTTCAAAAAAAGAGAGAGATAGATATAGATTATGTAGAGTGTTGGAATATAACGACTTTATGCTTGTGTTATATAATTTACATTCTTGATATCCAACTGACTTTAGTTATAAATTTTTGTCATAGTCAAGATAAGGTTGATTAAAATATTGTATTAACAATAACAATTATTCAATTTTGAATAATTTGTCAATCATAATTGTTTTATAAATAGCTGCAATATTTGTTTTATATCCTATTTCATTTTCAAACACATTTTTTAGAATAAATTTTATTTTTAATGACAAAACACGTATAATTACATTTAATATAAATGTAAGAAAATATTTATAATATTAGGTTTTTTTTACTTGACAGTTGTGTCTTTTGACTAAATAACCACTTAAAATTTGATTATTTTTATGGAAGTTATAATAATAGTAATAAAGTTTAAATGATGTTTATACCAAAAAAATCATACGATGAATAAGTATCTTATAAAAATAGAAAATTTATTAGTGAAACAATTTAGTTTGTGAAATTATAATAAGTAGTAGACCTATTTGAAATGATTTTCAATTTTTAAATTTTGTAAAATATGTTTAAAAAGATAGAATAATAATACTCAATAGAACATAATTTTTGATTCATCAAAACAAAAAAGATAACACAACACTCACTAGAACACAATTCTAGATTCAACAAAACCAATCATGAAAACAGATTTCCAAAGTAAGTATTAATAGATTCTAAAAAGTGTGGTTAGAAAGATGTCATAAAATGTCACAACCATATATTACATATAAAGACATTTGTTAGCAAAAAATGCATTTATTCTTAACGAGAAGTTGAAAATAAATAAACAAATATATATATATATATGAATGTAAAGACACAATTAAAACTTACATACGAATAGTCGCAACTGTATAAAACATACCCACAAAATGTATTTTATAAAAAGACATGATTAGAAAGAAACAACCGTACATCGCCTTTATTGAGATTGTTATTATTATATAGATTATTACTTATAATCCAATATAATACATATGAGATGTATTTGTTATATTTATTTTACATATAATGTGAATTTAAATATAATTAAAGATTGGGTTAAAGTTTATTCCTTAATTAATATCAAGTATTTTTATGTCTATCTAATCTGATCAACTATTGAAACTTGTTTTGTTGTATGATTGGTTTGATCAGCAAGGAATCTGCAATTAAATAAGTGAGATAGATAGAAACGCTTTCCATGCAAAAAAAGTTTGGTTTACTTGAATAAGCTATCAAAACGGTTTTGGGTTGCAAAAAGCTATGGGGGGCCCTCATAAATCCACCATTTATCATTGTTTCTCTCTTCATATTTGGATTTCTATCTAATGATCCAGGACGTAATCCGGGACATGCCAAGCCTATGGAAAGCTTTTCCAATCTCCTTCCACTTTTGCTGACGCTATACATTATTCGGAGTATGCCGAGGATGGAGAGCTTTCATTGAAAGAGGGTCCAGGGAGCTGTTGGCTTACTCGTTGGGAGGACTTAATTAAGGAAGATTCAGTTCGTATCTATTTCTAGAAAAGAGACCACCGGATGCAAAAGTTGAGAAAATTATCCAGTTACCTCAAGGGGAGTTAGCAGCACCAACGAATGATATAAATATGACGGTTGCTTTAGCTTTACTCACATCATTAGCAAGGAGCTTTCGGGTCAGTGGTGGCTTCTCTCCTCTTACTTAATTTATGGAATGCTCGGTATCAGCCCCTCTTCAGAGAGTATAAGGAAGCCAGGAAGGAGAAGAAAAGGGGAACAGATCAACATGGCCAGGACTCCCGCCCCATAGTAAGAAGAACGGATANTGGATAGTCGATGCACAGCAATCAATTCCTTAGATGTAGAGACATAAGTAGGATAAACATAAGATGTTATCTAACAACCAAAATCATATAAAACAAAATTAACAAAGTGTTGTTTACCTAAATAGCTAGTTATTCAGGCAATGAGTCAAATCTCACTTGAATTCTAGTGAAATATGGATCTTGGATCATTATATTCATTTTGAGGATCATGGTGTTATGAATATAATGAAAGTTTTCTTAATTGTTGAGATTTCTCATACTTGTGAATTTCATATTAACATTTACTAATCTTGTGTACGGTAATGTTAACTCCTCACAGTTCATTCTCATTGCGATCTGTTATGGAGAAGGACAAATTGAATGGATCTAACTTCCTTGAATGGTATCGAAGCTTGAGAATTGTTCTCAAGCAAGAGAAAAAGGACTATGTCCTTGAAAAAGTTCTCTTTGAAAAACCTAAGACCAATGCTCAACATGCAGAGAGAAATGCTTATGAGAAACAGTGATATGATCGATGTGTGTTGTCTTCTATTGGCTACCATGAACTCGGATTTGCAAAAGCAATATGAGAATGTGGAATCACCAATTGACATAATCACTAGCCAGAAATGTATGTTTCAGGACCAAGCACAAACTGAGAGATACGAAACAGTTAAGGCTCCCATTGAGTGTAAGCTACCAAAGGATAGTCCAGTTAGCCCTCATGTCACTAAGATGATGGGTTATACTGATAACTTGGCAAAGCTGGACTGCCCGATAAGCCAAGAGTTAGCTACTGATCTCATTTCGCAGTCATTGTCGTCAAGTTATGATCAGTTTGTTATGAACTACAACATGAACAACTTGACAAAGACTTTGATTGAGCTGTATGGAATGCTCAAAACTGCTAAGCAAAATGTTCAGAAGGACAGCCCTCGTGTTCTTTTGATGAAGGAGGGTAAAAAGTTTAATAAACAAGGCAAAAACATAGGAAAGGGAAAGGCAAGCTGGATTGAGAATCCAAGCAAGTCTGACAAAGCTCTTAAGTTTAAGTGTGGTCCTTCTAAAGTTAATTAGTGTCCTTGTTGTAATGGTTCTCGACATTGAAAAAAAACCTGCAAAAAGTATCTAGAAGATCTGAAAAAGAAGAAGACTATCGATGCATCGTCTTCAAGTGCTCATATTTGTACAAATATGCAGAGCCTAAGCAACAGTAAAATTTTGAAGAAAGGACATGTGGAACTGCATGTTGGAAATGGAGGAAGAGTTGCTGCATTAACTTTAGGAACATGTCACTCGTCTTTGCCTTCAGGCTTGGTTTTAGAACTTAATAATTTCTACTATGCTCCTGCTATAAGCAAAAATATTATTTATATTCCATGTTTCGATTTGGAAGGATTTTGTTTTGCGATTGAAGACAAATATTGCTCATTTGATCGTAGTAACGTCTTTTATGGTAGTAGTTCATTGGAGAATGGACTTTATATTCTAAACCAAAGTGTGCTTGTCCAAAATATCAATACAAAAAGATTTAAGTCAAATGACACAAATCAAACTTACCTTTTGCATTGTCGTTTGGACCATATAAATGAGACACACGTTCAAAAGCTTCATAACGATGGACTTTTGAACTCATTTGACTTCAAATCATCTAAGAAATGTGAGCCTTTTTATTAGCAAAAATGACTAAAACTCTTTTACTGGTCGTAGTGAAATAGCCAGAGACTAGTTAGAACTTATACATACAGATGCATGTGGACCAATGAGTATTAATTCTAGAGGAAACTACTCATACTTCATCACGTTACAAACGATTATATTATATGGTTATGTTTACTTGATGAAACATAAATCTTAATCTTTTGAAAAGTTCATGGAGTTTCAGAATGCAGTACAAAATCGGCTTGACAAGACAATCAAAGCTCTTCGATATGATTGAGGTGGAGAATATTTGATCCAACTTTGAATGATCATCTAAGAGAATGTGAAACTGTTTCTCAACTCACTCCACCAGGAACTCCACAATTGAATGGTGTATCTAAAAGGAGATCGAACTCTATTAGATGTGGTTCGATGAATGATGAGTCATACAGATTCTTCCATTTTCCTTGGGGATATGCTCTAGAAACATCTGCATTTACGCTCAATAGATGTCAATAAAAATCAGTTGAAAAGACATCATCTGAGATGTGGACTGGAAAAGTTCCAAACTTGTCTTTTCTGAAAATTTGGGGTTGTGAAGCTTATGTTAAACGTATGTTTTCTGATAATGGGCCCTGACTCTGATAAATGGCTGGAAGCCACTGGATCTGAAATGGACTCCATGTATATGAACAAAGTATGGACTTTGGTGGAATTACCTAATAGTGCAAAAGCCATCGAATGTAAATGGATTTTCAAGAAGATAACATACATGCATGGTAATGTACAAATTTACAAAACTAGATTGGTGACTAAAGGTTACAAGCAGATTTATGGTATTGACTATGATAAAACTTACTCCCCAATTGCAATGCTTACGTTCATTCGGATATTTCTAGCAACTGCTGCTTATTATGATTATGACATTTGGAAAATGGATGTGAAAATAGTTTTCCTTAATGGAAATCTGGAAGAAGATATGTACATGAGACAACTTGAAGGTTTCACATCTCCTAAAAATGTTGAGAAAGTATGCAAACTTCAACGCTCAATATATGGCCTGAAGCAAACATCTCGGAGTTGGAATTTTTGTTTCAATGAAGCAGTCAAAGCAGTTTACTTTATTAGAAACGAAGAAGAACCATGCATTTACAAGAAGACTAGTGGGACCTCAGTTGCTTTCTTAGTGTTTTATGTTGATGACATACTACTCATTCGAACCTTTGCTTTAGTCTGTAAAGACTTGACTAGAAAGTTGTTTCTCAATGAAACACATGGGATAAGCCTTTTATATTCTTGGAATAAGAATCTATAGAGATAGACTAAACAAACTTATTGGATTGCCTCAAGATACTTATATTGATAAGATCTTACACAGGTTTAATATGCATGATTCCAAGAAAGGTTTTCTACCAATGCCTCATGGTGTAATTCTCATCAAAACGCACTATCCTTCGATACATGATGATAGAGAACGCATGAGTATATTTCTTTATGTTTCTGCTATAGGATCTATCATGTCTGCCATGCTCTGTACTCGTCCAAATGTTGCATGTCTTTAAACATGACGAATAAATACCAACAAGATCCATGTGAAAGTCACTGGATTACAGTCAAGAACATCCTTAAGTATGTAAGATACATTAAGGATGAATTCTTGATTTATGGAGGAAGTGATGAACTTGTTGTGAGTGGTTGCACTGATGCTAGCTTTTAGATGGATAAATATGATTTCCGATCACAATCTCAATTTATCTTTTGTC
The DNA here is from genome assembly GCA_900406435.1 of Lepidium aucheri. Lineage (NCBI taxonomy): Eukaryota > Viridiplantae > Streptophyta > Magnoliopsida > Brassicales > Brassicaceae > Lepidium > Lepidium aucheri. The sequence continues at coordinate 13,874 of OVBA01005062.1, forward strand.
TTAATGGAGGCGATGTGAGCTGAAAAAGTTCAACGCAAAGCACTATGGCAGACTATACAACCGAATCTGAGTACATTGTTGCTTCTGAAGCGGTAAAGGAAGCTGTTTGGATTAAGAAATTTGTTACTGAACTAGGTGGGGTTCCTAGCTTATCTGGTCCGGTGGATCTCTATTTTGATAACAATGGAGCCATCGCTCAAGCGAACAAACCAAGATCACACCAGAAATCCAAACACATTGAAAGGTGATATCATCTCATTTGTGATATTGATGATAGAGGAGATGTGAAGATTAGCAAGGTTTCAACGGATGCAAATGTTGCTAATCCATTGACCAAGCCTCTTCCACGGCCTAAGCATGAGATTCATACTGCTGCTATAGGCATTAGATTTCTTAAGATTTGATCATGATTCTAGTGGGAGATTGTTTGTTTTATGATAAGATGTTCATGTTTACATACATTTGGTTATGTTTTCAAATTATTAAAATTTGTTTCATATTTATTTAACTGTTAGTTAATAGATAATAGTTCCACAATGATTTGTCATTCTTATACATCATCAAGTACATGACTTGATCATGAAACTCTATAAGTGGTAAATAATAAAATCATTAGAGTCCCTAGTCAAGGTTATTAACACGGGACGCTAATAATGGTTAATGACTAATATGTGAGGTGACTGATGACTAAGTTTCATGGAGTCATTTGATATGTTGTATCAAAGTCAATCACATAGATATGTGTTAGAGAACACATTACTGGACTGACCCACTATGAGATCTCTACAAGATTGTTATATAAGTGTCATAAGAGATTCTTATTACGACTATAGAATGTAATCCTTTGACCTGAGTTCATTATGGTTTCTTGCTTATGGATTGGTTCACTTTGATCTTATCAAACGTCAGCAATAAATGGTGATTATGACGGTATTGATTGGGTGTGCCATGAATTTTGTAAAGAAACATAGTTGGAACAGTATAGGATTTGCTCCTCCTATGTAACAGGAGATGTATATATCTATTGGCCCATCGAAGATTTGAGAGTGAGAAATCCCTGGCCATGCTCAAACAAGGTGAATGTTAGTCGTTTGTTTGATCAGTATAAATTATAGTTTGATAAAATGATCCAGCCTAATAAGGATTACACAGTTTCTTGCCTTATGCTGAGATCGAGATATAGAAGCAAAAGGATTATGGGAATAGATGTTTCCAAGACAAGTGGGAGATTGTGGGGAATGTCCTGAAATCATTCATACTTTCTTTTATAAAGTCGTATAATCGATTATTCGATATTGTATAATATTAGGTGGTTATAATGTTTTGCTAGAAACCAATTCTAATCTATAGATTGAGAATCTATTACTAATATTATATAATCCTATAGGGTCACACACCTAAGTAAATTGGATCAAAATATATTTGTATATAGGGATTCATATATTGGATATATGTTTACGTAACACATACATAAAAGAATAATTTTTATCTTTTGTTATGTGTTGGGCTTTAGCCCATTAATTAGACTAAATGAGATTTAGTTTAATGTGTTCGTATTGGACTTCAGCCCATCTTGCTAAACTTGATGTGATTAAGTTATGTGTGTCATTATAAAACCTTAAGAAAATGTTAGTTTTGGGAGAGGCAACACACGACACAACAACCCTAAAACAAGAGACAAAAACATTTTTGTGAAGAGAAGGAGATTTGATCACAATGACACTAGCATCCCGTTTCTGATCCAGTTTGTGTACATGTGGATATCAATAGAGGCACTATGTTTGGAGTGCTAAAAGAATATCTATTTTTTCAATTCGTTATGCTGAAAAACTTCAAGGTATGTTCTAAACTATAAGATCTAGTTGTAATTAATGATTTGCATGAGATCCTATGTGATTTGTACTGGTTGATTACTTGATGTTGCAAAACTAGTTTGTTTTCCTTCATTTACATCTATGTTATTATCCTCCAATCCCTCACATATAAACAATCTCTTGGATGGATTGGCTCCACGTGTGACCACAGACATGAACCATGATCGCATCAAGGAAGTTATAGATTGTAAGATAAGGATTGATGCCTTCAAAATTAAGAGTAATAAATCCCCTTGAGTTGATGGAATGATATGAACGTTTTTACAATCACACTGGGACATTGTAGGTAAACAAGTAATTGGCGAAATCAAAAGGTTTTTTGCTTCATGTGATCTCCCTACATACTGGAACTTTACCTAGATTTGTCTCATCCCGAAGGTCCCTAATCCAACAAAGATGTCAGGCCTTCCCTTATAAGTCTATGCTCAGTTTGCTACAAGATCATATCTCGAATACTGAGTAAGATACTAAAGAAGTGGTTACCTAAGACTGTATCTGAGACACAAGGAGTGTTTGTTTCTGGTAGACTCATATCGGACAACATCTTGGTTGCGCACGAAACGATACATGGGTTGAAGTCTAATGCTAGATGCTCACAGGATTTTATGGTGGTTATTATTGAAATATCTAAAGCATACAATCGTGTGGAATGGCTTTTGCTGGAGAACTTTTACATAGGCTTGGTTTCGATAAAATTTTGATAGCTTATAGAATGTATTAAAACCATAACTTACTCAGTGCTCTTGAATGGTAAGCCGTATTGTTTTATCAAGCTAGAGACAGGTATAAGGCAAAAAGATCCCCTCTCACCCTTAATATTTATTCAATGTACTGAAACATTGGTCCATTTCATGAAAAGATCTGAACTTTCTGGTGCTCTCTCTGGAATAAGGTTTACAAAAAAGAGTCCTTCGTTTCAACAGCTTCTGTTTACCAATGATAGTTTATTTATGTGTCGTGCAAACTTCAAGAAGGATGAAAAGTTAATAAGATGCCTTAAGTTATATGGAGATGCCTCTGGTGAGGTCATCAATTTGCAAAAATCCAGAATAAATTTTGGCGAGAAAGTTGACCCCATCATGAGAAGAATTTTGGGTCTATTCTTGGAAATTACAATGGAGGGAGGCTCTGGAAAATATTTGGGCTTACTGGAATGCCTTAGTGGATCGAAGAGGGAACTCTTAGCCTTCATTATGGACAGACTCAAGTCGAGGATAAGTAGTTGGCATGCAAAATCGCTTTCCTTGGGAGGAAAATAAATTCTGATCAAATCGATGGGGCTTGCACTATCGATTTATGCTACGCCGTGCTTCAAGCTAACTAAGCATCAATGCCAAAAACTCACTGGTGCTTTATCAAGTTTTTGGTGGAACAGTTCGGATGAAAAGAATAAGATACATTGGATAGCTTGGAAAAATTTGAAGTAAGTCGAAAAAAGAAGGTGGTATTTGCTTCCATGAGATCAAAGATTTTTATATGTTTTTACTTCTGAAGCATGTCTGGTAACTCTTATATGATAAATCTTCTCTGCTTACACGAGTTTGTAAGGCAAGGTATTTTCCCAAAAAGGACTTGTTGGAAGCAGGAATAGGTATTCGTCCTTCGTATGCTTGGAGAAGCATATTATTTAATCGATCATTACTTGAGAAAGGTCTAATAAGATCGATAGGTGATGGTCAAAGTCCTTTAATATGGACTGATAAGTGGATCTAGATACTTTTCCGAGAAGACCTAACCAACCTATCTCTGATCTTACCATGAAAGTTTCTGAGCTTCTTAACCCGCAAAGGTCTTGGGACATGGATAAACATCAGTACCTCTTTCCACCAACAGAAGTGACTAAAGTTTTAGCTTTTCCGCCCTATGCTTCATTACAAGATGATTGGTTCTGACCATTTACACGAGATGGTAAATATAGTGTCAAAAGTGATAGCAACCTTTTCACTCAACTGAAGCAGACCAACACTCAAATGGATGCACAGATTACTCATGCTAACAAGATTAAAGCAAAGATTTGGAAGCTCAAAACTGTGTCTGTAATCAAACTTTTCTTCTAGTGTGCTGCATCTGGAGCTCTTATTGTGGCTGATAGATTATAAGCTCGAGGTATATTACCTAATACTAAGCTCAATATGTAAGAAAGCAGATGAAACTATCACGTTCTTTTCGAGTGTGACATAGCAGCAAATGTTTGAAGATTAATTCAGTATCCTCCTCTGCCTAGAGGAGTGGAGAGATCTATAATTAATTATCTACATCAGTTTATTGAACAAGCTACTACTCGGTCCCTTACTCAAGAGCTATGTGTTGCCCTCCCTTGGATTATATGGGGAATTTAGAAGCAGAGAAATTCAAAACTCTTTGCAGATAAAACTCCAAATACAAATATTCTAGTTGCATAAGCACTTGTTGAATCAGAGGAGTGGAATGAATCAGAGGAGTGGAAGGCTACGAGTGCTAGCTTAAGACAGCTCCCTTCAAGTATCTCTACAATCCCATTACAACGCTCATGGAATAGACATGCAAGAAGTTCACTGAAATGCAATATTGCATCTTCATTGGTCAACAACTCTTCCTTTGCTGGTGTCGCTTGGTTGATACGAAATCATGAGGGTGAGGTCTTATATAATGCCCGTGATGCTATTCTACCTTGCTATGATAGAACATAAGTTTGAATGTTTGATTTGGACTTTGGGGAATCTAATCAATCTCAAAGTTGACAAAATAGAAACTAAGTTTCCCGCTATGGCTAAACCCAAAAGACCCAAACTTGAAAGGAACCAATCCCAACCCAATTCGAAAATCCGAATGTCCAAGACTACGTTTTAATTTATTTATTCCTCTATAACCAGACTCATTTGGTTCCTTCTCTCATTTAATAAAAATTTTCGACGGTAAAAAAAAAACTAACCGTAAAAAAAGTGGAATCAAACAAACGGAGATTTAAGTCCATATATAGCCATATATATGAACAAATTAATGGAGACAGCTGCTAAATGTTTATGGTTATTTCCGAAATTATATCTTGAAATCTTTAATTTATGCACATTAGAAATGTAGACTGGAATTTGCATGACTTTCCAACATACCGTGTGCAACACCCAACTCATTAAACCTGCGTTCCAATGCATTCTATTATTCACTAAGTCAAAATTTTGATTATAAAGATGTGACAAGCCCAAACAATTCATAAAATTCGGTTCCATTCTTATTCATATTCAAGTTCAAGGTTCCAAAAATATCAAGTGATAATATAACTATTTAAAAACGCAACTAGCATCAAGTTCAATCTTAAATAACATAAAAGGACTCCCAAATCCCAACCCTAGATCCACTTCCTCTCTGTCTCGCTTTGGTCTCGCTCCTATTAGCCACTTTCTCGATCATTGGTTGGATCATCACCTACAATCATGCAGATTGTATAAGCAAAAGAATTCTTTAGAGGTTCGGTCATCCCGTCTCACTAGGCTATAACCAGACAGGCATTCAATAACAAATCAAGCAAAACCAGAGAACAATCACGATTTTAAGGTTTGTTCAATGATTAGTTTAACTACCCGGGGTACATCCGGATCAGCCAAAGTAACCTTTGAGTCAAGAACAATACTGACATCATATCACAAATTCAGGTCCAAATCCTAAGGTTCACAAATCACAAGTCCGAACACTATGTTCGCAATTCACAGGTCATGAACCACATGGTTCTCAATCATGATTTCGACCCACATGGTCCTTTCATTCACAATCAATCATTTAACCTAACCATTCTATGATTCTGATAACAAGGTTTTTAGCCTAAGAGATCAAATCATTGAAGCATAGGGTAAGTAATGGGATTGTCGAACCAATACTCAGGAGTTGCTTGTAATCAATCTATCTACTACTAGTTCCTAGTTCAAGCAACCTATCAATTTGTCACAAAGATAGGCTATGTTATCTAATGAGCTCGCAATCTAGCTAATAGGACAAAATAGACTAGAGGACAAAATAAAAATAGAATCTAAACATTCCAAACAGAGAAATGGATAAAAACAGAGGAAGATAATTGCAATGAATGAAACTAAGGTTAAAAGCATAGATCTAGAGGATAGAGAGGGTTTAATCGGCGGTAAACTCGCCGATCCAACCTCGCTGAGCTATATAGAGCGATCCCTAGACCGGGACAAGCCTAGATCAACCCGTTCTCACGGTGAAGACCCCTGACCAATGTGGCTGATCCATTACTGCGCTAGCCACAATCATGCCAAATCAGAAGCTTAAAGTTTAGCCCAATACATCTAATAGCCGACCCATATGCTAGATCTCTCCTCGGTGGATCAAACCATCACTCAAATGGCACTTGGTCTCCGATTCCTTTGGCGCTTGCCTTAGGTCACGGCCCAAATCAGATCTCTCTTGATCAGGGAGAGATCAGCCTTAAGCCTAGCCATGTGAGAAGAGATCGGAGTTAGATCATGTTTGCATGGCAAGGGAATCGGTTGATTCACCTCCAATCTCCCTATCCTCGAGATCCACAAGGATCTACTCACGTCTCATGGCTTGAGAGTGGAGGATCAAAGGAGATCTCATTTGTATAAACATAAAGAGCAATAAAGTAAAAAGCAGAAAGTAAAGATGAAGATCAATCTAAAATCATTCCATTCAAATCAAAGCATAAACATCAAAGTACCTTAATCAAAGCATAAATGAAAGCAACAACAAAATAGAAAGAATTTTTTCGGCTAAAAAACAAGAGATCCAATGATAAGATAGTGATTAAGGGGTATTTACAGGGTCATTTGTATAACCCTAATGGTCAAACCAACCTAAGTCGGTTAATTAGAAATCTTGCCCTCGGAGTCCTTGCGCGAGCTTGGGCACCGAGGAGTGGTTCTGGTCTTCGCCCTCGGGATTTGAGGCCGAGTGAATAGTTTGAGTGTAATGGATTTGTCTTCCCTCGCAGTAGATAGGTTGAGGCTGGTGACTGAGGCATCTTTTCCTGAGCATTCCAAGCAGTCCTCACCCTGTGATCCGCGAGGCAGCGATCCGAGTTTGCATGACTTCTTTTGCCTAGCAGCTGATCCAATTATATTTAGCTCCATTTTCAGCTTCTTTTTGTTCCTTTACCTAGAATAAACTCCAAATGCAGATGCAAAGAAAGCAAAACAAACCTAAAAAGACCTAAATAATCAAAAAATCTATCTAAACGGATGTAAAACTACCTAAAACAAGACTCTAAAACCATCAAAAATCACACACATCAGCTCCCCTAAACTTAGATCTTGCTTGGCCTCAAGCAAGTGCATTGACCTAAGNACCATAATCCACATATGGGCTCTATCATTTTGGAAACCGCAATGTAATCATCCTTAAACATAGCATACAAGCTATGGATTTCTATCACCTAATCTAGTCTCTAAAGGTACAAGTCTAATTCCTTATTTCTTTTTGGTGCGGTCC
>OVBA01005063.1:0-21184 GCA_900406435.1 Lepidium aucheri
GCTTTACTAAAAATGTGTTGAACATGAATTTGCGGGTTTAGGGTGTTACAACGTCTCTTGATATCTCTATTTTTTCACTTTCTAAGAGAAATACTCTGTACTCTTTTGATTGGTTACTATAACCAACAAAAATTCCACGCTTTGCTTTCTCTTCTAATTTTCTTCTTTTCTCATCAGGTACGTGTACAAAGCATAAACTTCCAAAAATCTTCAAGTGTCCAACTGTCGGTTTATTACCACTCCACTTCTCAATTGGTGTGGTGTCATCTTCAATAGCTTTTGTGGGTAAGTGGTTCTGCAAGTACGCTGATGTATACACTGCTTCGCCCCATAATTTAAATGGAAGTCCTTGATCCGTAATCATGGTCCGTGCCATCTCCATCAACGATCGGTTTTTACGTTCCGCAAAGCCGTTTTGTTGTGGTGAATATGGCACCATCACTTGTCTCTCAATTCCACATTCTTGACAGAATTTGTGAAAATCACTTGAAGTAAATTCATCACCACCATCCGATCAAAGCTTTTTGATCTTACAACCCGATTGAGTTTCCACCAAAGCTTTAAATTTCTTAAACATCAAGAAGACTTCAAACTTGTTCTTCAAAAAATATACCCAACACATATGAGTATAATCATCCACAAACAATAAAAAATACCGATTTCCATCAAGAGATTCGGTTTGCATCGGTCCGCAAACATCAGTGTGAACAATCTCAAGTTTCTCTTTCGTCTTTGGTTGTGACTTCTTCGGAAACGCATCTCTTGCTTGCTTCCCAAGATTACATGTACCACATGTTTCTCTCTTCACTTGAAACGTTGGTAAATCATTTACCATCTTCTTGTTTTGCATTTGTTCCAGTCTTGAATTACCCACGTGACCAAGTCTTCTATGCCATAACTCCACTACTTCCTCTCCATGGGTAACCATCGCAGTTTCTTGAGAAGAATTCCATTTGATTGGAAAACTTTTCTTCATCATCTGAATCTCCATAATCTTCTTCCCCATAGGATCATAGATTATGCATTGCCTGTTTTCAAACAAGACACGATATCCACTTGATATGATTTGTGGAACACTAAGCAGATTCTTCTCCAATCCCGGTACCAAAAACACATCTTTTATGATTCGTTTTCCTCTGTTTGTTGAGAGTGTAATATCTCCTTTTCCAGTCGTCATAACGACTTCTCCATTTCCAACTTTAATTGGAACATTAATACTTTTATCAAGCCTTGTGAAGTACTTTGCTTCTCTTGCCATGTGATTTGTGCAACCACTATCGATCAACCATATATCCTCTTTTATTGGTATCGATGTATCTTCTCTTGCACTAAACAACATGTGAACTTCATCATCTTCGTCTTCTTCCTCAAGACTCATATTCGCTCGTTCATATTTCTTTGAACGACAATCTTTTGAGAAATGACCAACTTTGCCATAATTGTAGCATTCCTTGTTGTTCCTTGGATTTTTGCTTTGATCTTTTTTTTTTGTTTCTTCCAACAATCAGATTCTGAATGATTATCTCTTTTGCAAAATCCACACCATTTTTTGCCTTGATAGTCTTCCTTCTTTTGTTTCTTCCAACAATCAAATTCTGCATGATTTTCTTTCTTACAAAATCCACACCATTTCTTTCCCTTGCTTCTGTTATTTTCAGCCATAAACCCAGATTTTTCTCCTCGTGCTCTAACTTGAAATGCCCTTTCAGACACGTTTTCACTTCGGGAAGCAACACGTTTTTCGTGTGCTTTTAGAGTTCCAATTAACTCTGTGACTGGTAGTGTGGTTAGATCCTTTGTTTGCTCCATAACCGCCACTATACTGTCGAACTTTTCTCGAAGCGAGATGAGAATTTTCTGGACGATTTGATAGTCCGTTTTCTCTTCACCATGCACCTTTAATTGATTTCCCAAATCAATTAATTTTTCAGTGAAAACTTTTATGTCTTCACCATCGTTCATCTTCAAATTTTCGTACTCCCTTCTCAACGATTGTAATTTGATTAATCGTACTTATGGACTCCCTTGATATTCTGATTTTAAAGCATCCCATGCTTCCTTTGAAGTAATTGCAGGTGCTATGCGAGAGAAAACTTGATCTGAAACTGCAGTTTGTAGAATTTGGAGCGCCATCAAATCTTTTGTCGATGCCTCCTCCCATTGATTTTTCAATTGGAGCACTTCTGGTGTCTCCTCCGTTTGTGTCGGTTTGGTCGAAACTCCATCTTCCACCACCGTCCACAATTTTCTGGTTTTCAAGATGGTTGTCATCTTAATACGCCAGAAGTCGTAATTGTTCCCATCGAATATGGGAATCACTTGTTGCGATGTTGTTTCCATCGCTCCTTTTGCTTGAATTCGCTTGAATTGTTGTCTCTTTTGGCCTTTGAATCAGTAAGGCTGTGATACCAAATTGATATTTTGATAATCAAAAAACAGAGTACGAGCACACAGAAACAGAGTACGAGAGATAATAATTTTTATTGAACTAAAAACTGTATTTTTACATTACAATACAAAGTATTAAATAGTTTAACAAACAGACACAACAACACAAGAGTTGCATCTTTTCCTACTTGTAACTTTTAAAAGAACCAACACAACCTAAAACTAAAAGTCACGACTTTTCACTAAATGAAACTAACACAGCACAAACTCAATTATCGATCAACAGAGATTGTCGAGCCAAATGTGGTTAACAATATTTGGGTTTACTATAAATTCAAAACATTAAGCCATCATCTCCTTCCTCCACCATAAGTTCTAAGCTATTTTATTGACTATTAATGGGTTTCTATTAAATATATTTATTATCTTCTGTTGATGATTTGCTAACAATGATGTTTTTCATGTTAATGCTAAAGATGAAAGAAGAGATTTATCAAAAATGTAAATTTTAATTGGGAAATTTTTTTGGTCAAGTGGTAACAATCCACCTAGGTTGTTTTTTTCCACCAGAGAGTCTAGAGATTGAGTATCCTTACATGATATTGTTTGGAGTTTTTGCAGTGGATTTTGAATATAGATTGGATATTGTGTATCCAATTATTAAAAAAAAAATGTAAACTTTGATTATGTATGTATTATTTGTATGACAAATTCTATTTGAACATACATTATTTCTAAAATTATATAGTAACATAATTTTCTCTTTTGTTTCTTGATATGCTAGAAAAAATAATTCCGTTATAATAACAAAGTTGTTTCTGTCAAAACACATGTGATCACAGTTCACATATAATAAAATAATGAATAACAAAAATCTTGATATATATATATATATATATATCAAACATTATTTTAATAGATTAACTTATTTTTGATATGATAATATTATTAAATTAAAATATATATTTATTGGGTTTTGGTGATCTAGCGAAAATTTTAATTATTATTTTTAACCATAGAAACAAAAATTATAAACTTTTTTATCAACAATAATTGGATCAGTGATAAATCAATTGGCTATCAGCTCCTTGACAAAATATTCCAAAACTTATATAATATTTTAAAATATTAACTATTAAATTTATATAGTATGGTATAATATAAATTTATGTTGGTACACAACATTCTAATATCTTATAAATACAGCAAACAATTTTATTTTAATTGTGTTATAAACTATAAGATAAAATTAACATATGATTTGTAACAACCCTTAAAAATAGCATTAAGGTGAGTTTGGTTATAAATTTTTATATAAACATTTAAAATTAATAAATATTTAATAGAAAAAACTTTTAAAGGCCAAAATTTAATAAAATATAGCGGATACAAATTCAGTTATTCATTCAGTGTTAGTTCGAGTTTAAATTTGGTTTTCCGGGTACATATATTTAGGATTCATTATGGTATTTTATCGAATTTGGTTTCTGTAATTCGATATTTTTGTTCTTTTGATTTAAAACTTGTTCAGGTACTTTTATTTTTTGGATAGAGTTTGGTTCGATACAAATTGAGTTTGGATTCGAATTTTTATATAAAAATTCAAAATTGAAAAATATTTACTAAAAAACTCTAGAAAGCTAAAATTTAATTATTGATTTCGTTCTGGTTCGAATTTGGTTTGGTGTTTTAAATATATAGATTTAGAACTCATTAAGATATTTTGCTGGGTTCAGTTTCTTTTGATTCGGGTTGATTTTGGTATGTATTTTTGACCTCTAAAACAACATCTAGAAAACAATATTCAAAATATTAACACGGGTCTAAAAATCTAAATTAACACGAGTGAAAATTAATCAAATCCCACGCTATAGCGTGGGTATTGTTGCAACCGGTTTCAGCACAACAAGTACTAAAATTGTGGTTCTTGATTAATAGAGTGGGAGAGAATGGACAAGGACACTTGTGGATTTGAACAGGAGCAATAACTTAGTTAACTGAGAAACAAGACATGTGAAGGTCGAACTGATGTTCTTATTAAACTACGAATGCCCAAAAGATGATTCTTCTTTTGGAAGGATTGTGTCTCTATTTATAGTTTATCGAGGCGGTTTACATGTGTAGAAAATAAAGGAACATTTACAAATCTTGGTGATAAGATTAAATCTGTAAAGATTCATGCTAGATTTGTGGAAGTTTTCCATGTCGGAACAGGAAAACTTTCGGTTATTGAATGCTGATGTGTCATCCGACTTCCCTTCCGAGACGAGACATTTTGCCGAGTCGAATATTTTATCCAAGTTGAAGACTTAGTGCTTGCAACCGGGTGATTCTTTTATATTTGACCCGTTGTTTTCATTGGACCGGAGTAGGATCTTGGATCCACCTCCAACAATTGTCCCCCCCCAGACTCAGAAAATTCTAGTGCCAAATTTCTGAGTCTGAAAGGTTGTTTCATCTTCCACAATCTTCGGTCCATGTGTCAATTTTCCAGTGGGTCATTTGAACAGTCACCTCGTTTTTACGCGAATCATCATTATTATCCTGTGGTGTCGCTTTGATTACTTTCCACTCTGTCATAATTTCAGCTTTGTGTTGCTTCAAATTTCAGTAATTCTCTATAAATACCGTGCTTCTTCTTCTTTTACCATTCACTTTTCATCTGCACAAACTTGCTTTGACGATTTCCGAGTTCTTCTATCTTCAAACTTCTTTATGTTTTTCTTACTTTTTTTATTCTTCTTTGAAAATGGGTCTTGATGATTTTAAGCTTCCCAATGTTGAGGCTGGCGTTAATTTTGCACTTGAGGGTTTAAACTGTCGACCTTCTAGGGTTTCTGAACCTTTAGCTGCTTTGTTTCGGGACTTGGTTGAAGTTCCTTATGAGTACGGCCATAGAGATTCTCGATCTGCAAAAAAGGCGAGGGTTGATGTGCTGTTGGCAATCGGTTCTCCAAGAGGAGATGGTAGGAGTGGTTCTGCATGTTCTTCTCATGGGAGGAGCAGGGGTATCCTCGACTTCTTATTTACCCACACCCATACCAGTCCTTGTCTGATTTCGGATTTTTGGTTTGAGTGTGCGGGCATAATAAGCCAGGTTAGGATTTCTCTGGAGTGTCTCCCTACTCCGGATCAAATGAAGAATCACGAGGAGTATGAAGAGGCTTCATATTTTTTGTTCCGGGTTTGAATTGATTTTCCGATTGTTACTTTGTTGTACTATCTTACTTTCGATTTATGACTTGTTTCTCTCTTGTCTTCTTTATAGTTTATTGCCTGCCTGAACAATATTATGTTACAACAGAAGAGGTCTATCGTTAACCTGAAAGGGGATTCTCGGAGGAGCACATTTGGTCGCGCTGCTGGAAGTTATCTTGAAGTGGGTGAACTTCGGTCTAAGCTTTCTGAGGCGGAAAAGGAACTCGTTTGTCTTAAGGACGAGTTGAAACTTGAGCGAGAGAATGTCCTCAAGTTGAGCATTCATAATGAGGCTTTGTCTGAGTCACTTGAATGTGCTGACTATGAATGTGGTGTCATTTTCAAATTTGCTGAGAAATCGAGCGAGGAAGTGCTGAAGTTGCATGCCGAGTTGGACACTATGAGGGGCGATTCTGATTCTCATCTTCATTAGGCATTAACTGTTGAGAACTTGAAGATCTTGAAGATCCTTCATGAACGTCTGTCTGGCCGTTTTGGCCGAATTGCTACTCGATTCAATGATCTGGACAGGAACCTTGAGGCCCGTCTGTCATATGCCCAATTTGTTGGGTCGACAAATGCTCTTCAACTACTTTCCAACCGGATAGTCAACATCCCTCCTGTAGTCACCAACTTGATGGCTTCCAAGGTGAACGAGTTCAAAGAGTTCATTGATAAGGAGAGCTTGATGCCGCTGCTTTTGGGGGACTTGATCGTCCCAGTTTTTGAAGTTGGAGAGGCCTCCAATACTGATGAAAGTAGACTCACAGAAGCACTATGATTTTTTCGTGCTTTGTCATAGTCTTCTTATGTAATGGCATAGGGCCTTTAGGGTTGGATATTTTGTACGTACTTAGTACTTTTTGTAAATGTTTTTCCTGTGTAAGTGAAAAGAAATTTGATGATGAATGAAAGAATTGCTTAAATATTTTGACTCGTCATTTTACAAATTTTGGTTCTCGAGATCATTTTATTGTTTTTGCGTGTTTAGACAAGTTTCATTCTACGTTTAAAGTGTTTGATCTCGTTTTAGCGTTGGAAAAGAATTTTCTGTTATGCGACTTTAGAATTGAGATTTTAGGACTCAGTCCATGTTTTAAGAAGTTCAGATTTGGAAACCATATTCGTAAAGATTGGTCTAAAGAATTTTCAATTATCTGTTCAGAAATCATGTTATGACTTTATTTGAGACTTTAATCTCGTAATCCAATACAAAGTCTTCCTTTGTCGTTAAGTGAGATTTTCGTCTCGGCAAATATGTACAGAACTATCTTCTGTCGTTTGGCGTGAAATTAATCTCAGCATTTTTGTACAAAGCTATGCTTTGTCTTTTGACCTTTACGAAACTATGTTCCGTCGTTTGGCGAGAAGTTAATCTTGGTATTTTTGTAAAAAGCTATTCTTTTTCTTTTTGATCTGTACGGAACTATGTTCCATCGTTTGGCGAGAACTTAATCTCGGCATTTCTGTACAAAGCTATGCTTTGTCTTTTGATATGTACGGAACTACGTTCCGTTGTTTTGTGAGAACTTAATCTCGTGAACCTGTCCTAAACTATGTTTTGGTCCTTTGACAAGTACTGTTTCAATGAACCTGTCCTAATCTATGTTTTCGTCCTTTGGCGAGAACTGTTCTCATGAACATGTAATGAAACTTTGTTCCATTGTTTAGCAAGACTTCCATCTTGGATGATCTATACAAACTTTTAAGCCTTGTCTTTCCTGTAAAAATTAAACTCTTGTCAATGTTACAAAAGGTTAATCTCGTAACCGAATAAGCTTCCCAAACTTGAACTCAGTGAAATTTGGAATTTGCTTTCCAGGGTGATGACTAGGTCTTAGTCAGTAATTTTTTGAGATTTAGACTCAGTGATTGTAAGTTTTTTGAGATTAAGCTCATCAAGTTTAGAACTCAACATTCAAGATAAGTACTATGTCCTTTAGATTCGACAGAGTCACTTTACTTTGAGTAAGTTTTTCGAGGTTAAGCAAAATTATAAGACTCGGCTCAAAAGGTAATTTTGTGTTTGTAAAATTTTGCGGGAATTTATCTCGGTCTATGATTTGTGAAGATATAGGGTGTAATCTCGTCTTTTTTTAATATATATGTCGACTTTGGACAAATTTTTTTTATAAAGTTCTAGTTGGACCCGAAGACTACCTACGTACCCCAAAGGGATCAAGCCAAGACGTATTTTTCATTACATAACTAATTAAGTAGATAGTAATGCGTTAAGTGATGCATCTAGTTCACTGAGAGGGCGACTTGCTAGTAGTAAGGACAGTTTAAGTTGATGGAGTTCCAACTTCGAGGAATTGGTACTCCTTCCATGTGAATCATTTTGTAGATGTCTAGTTTGACGACTTCAAAAATAATATATGGCCCTTCCTAATTGGTGCCGAGTTTCCCGACATTGAGTTTGGCCGTGTTCTCAAACACTTTTCTAAGTAAAAGATTTCCGATTGCAAAGTGTCGTCCGTGTACTTTCTTGTTGCAATACTTTGCGGCTTGTTGTTGATAGTTTTGCACTCGGAGATTATGCTCCTCTTTTAAGTCGTCAATACTTTTTTCCATAGCATTGTTGTTTGCATCTTCATTCTCAAAAAGATGTTCATGATGCAGAGTTGGCACTGCTATTTCTGCTGGAGCCATTGCTTCCATTCCGTGAGAATGGGGGAATGGAGTTCGTCCGGTTGATCGCTGAGATGTGGTCCGATGTGACCATAATACTTCCTCTAACAGAAGCTCAACTTCCCTTCTTTTCGGAAAGTCGCTTCTTTAGGCCATCAAGGATCTATTTGTCTGTAGCCCCAGCTTGACCGTTTTCTTGTGCGTTTTGCGGTGTTGACTTGCTTACTCAAATATTCCATCTGGCACCAAAGTTACTGAATTTTCCCGAGATGAATTAAGATTCGTTGTCTGTTACAATTTTGTATGGGAGACCGTATCGGCAGATGATATTTTTCAATACGAATTTGATTACATATCTATCCTTGATCTGAGAGTAAGCTTCTACTTTGACCTACTTTGAGAAGTTGTCAGTCATTACGAGCACGAACCTCTTCTGCTAGGATGATGGTAATGGTCCGACTATATCCATAGCCCATCATATAAATGGATAAGGCCTTATTGCGGATGTTAACTCCTTGGTTGGAGCGTGAATAATGTGCCCATGGTTTTGGCACTTGTCGCATTTAACAGTGTAAACGGCACAATCCTTTGACATGGTTGGCCAATAGTAGTTGGGTGTTCTAATCTTTTGAACGAGTTTTCTTCCACTGTTGTGGTTTTCTCTTGCTCCATCGTGCGTTTTCTTGATGATCTTGTTGACTTTTTTTCCGTGAACGCATGTAAGAAAAACTCTGTTTGAACTTCTTTAGTAAAGTTTTTTACCGACTTGGATGTAGAAAGCACACTTGACTTTTAAACGGCGTGCTACCTATCTGTCTTTTAGCGTTTCACCGTCTATGATGTAGGCTAGGATTTTGTCCCGCCAATCTACTTTCTATTTATTGTTATGCTTGATGTCTGCCATCTCGGAATCAAAATCTTCTCGGACTTTAACTATTGCCGAGACGAGTTCCATATCTTCCTTTGGTAGGCTTATGCTTGGTCTGTATATGCTCTCTTCTGGGATGATTTGTCTTTGGACGGGATCTATTGTGGATGCGAGAACAGCTAGGACATCAGCAGATGTGTTCTCGAACCTTGAGATTTTGGTTATTAAAAATCTCAATTCCTTGGTTATCTCCTTTACCACACGAAGGTAAGCTTCCATTTGGTCATTCTTTGTATCATAACCTCCGTTTACTTGATTGACGACAAGTTGGGAATCGCAATAACAGCTGATGTCAGTCGCAATCACTTTTTTAACTTCTATCAAATCGCAAACTATATCAATCAAAATCAGAGAGATAAATACTAACAACTTAAGTGTGAATGTAATCAAATAACTAAAACAATCGGATATCGGGTATTCATTCGGGAGTTAGAACTTTTGTTAGGGAAACTATTCAGGAACTAATCTAATCTTATTCTCGGCTTGAACATAAATAAAGATTACCCAACTCTCGTTGAATTTACCCCTCTACTGATAACCTAGAGATCCTAACTCTCGTTGGTTCTAGATTATAAATAGGCTTTAACATTTAGGTTCAATTACCCACAACCCAACCTAGCATCAACTCTCGTTGGTAGTGAAGGAATTGATTTTCTAATCTAGGTCTGGTTCTTAACAAGCTTCTGGAAAGTTAACAACCTAAAATCATTGACTATGTGATCAAGCTAATCTATGCATTAAACTCAAGTATTAGAAGGAGAATCTTCTGTTCATCAATCATATTCGTTCCCTAACAGTTGAATTCGAAAAACCTAGAATCCATAAGTCCGATCTAAGATCTACTCAGACATAGAACAATGAACCAAGTAAATCATGTTGAACTGAAACTGAAATTTCATAAATAATAATAATAGGGTTCAGAAACTCTTCTCAAGTATGAAGAGATCTTTTCCCTAGCTTACAAACTCAAAAGCTGCTGTAAAAATCGTTCCTCCAAAGCTCAAAGACAACTTACAAAAATAAAATAGGAAAAGAGTATTTATAGGTTTCAAAACAAGAGCTGAGAGGTCGTGAAATTAGATTTCTTCAAAGGGCATTGATCGATCGATCTAGGAGATGATCGATCGATCCTTGAATATTAAGTCGATCTCTCAGAAGCTAAGTCTTTCTTCAGATCGTGCGCATTCTCTTCGTTAAAGAACTGATCGATTGATCCTTGTGTTGATTGATCGATCCTCCCTCTCGTGGAGAATACCAGAAAATGCTTCAAACTTCTTCAAAGTCCACCTTCAAGCATGATTCCAACTCCGATCATTTTCAACCTAAAATCTCAATAAAACACATACAAATTTCCCAAATATAGCCATAATAATGAGATCAAAACCGACAAAATATGAGGTACATCAATTTCCCCAGACTTAGCTTCTTGCGTGTCCTCAAGCAAAGAAAGAAAAGACTGTAGGAAGATCACATTTCATCAGACAAATGTTTCTCTCTAGATCCTGCACATCAAGTCCAAAGTGATCACAAGAGTATTACTTATCAGAATCGAGACCACCTTGTACTTCCCCCAGACTTGGCAAACGTAACAATCTTGCGTCACAATTCAAAAAAAATAATCAGATTCTCCATACTGACTTCCTAATAAATCTAAGTGCTTTCTTAATCGAGGAAATGTCGATCAAAAGGTGAAAAGTTCCCATTTTTACTCTCTAGACTACCTTCAATCTGATTCCATCTCTCTCTTTTCATAAAAACAATTCTTCCTAGGTTAGCTTAGGGTATCCTTTTTTTTACTTGGCTGATTCTTAGGTAACTGAAGGATATACATGAGTTGCTTTATTGGAGTATCCCTCGGTAAGCTAGTTAGTTTAGTGAAAAGGATTACGTCATTGGATGTATCCTCAGAAACTTGCAGCATCATTGGGAAACTTTTACCCTAGGCTAACTTCATGCAAAAACTTAAATCGAGTACCATCAGAGTTTGGCTTAAAATGCCTGAAAATGATGAAGAGAGAAACAGAACTAGACTTACAAGGGACATCTTTCATGGAGTAAAGAGAAGGAACATACCTGATGTATTACCAATTCCCTTGACGAGAGGATTAAGTCAGGTTAGGTGTGAAATCAACATGAAATCCTCTGAAAGCTGAGACGAATGTGTTCTGAAACTGAATGTTGCTTTGTCTCTAGGTTTTCTAATAGTCGATCGATTCCTGACAAATACAAATCAAGGGATACTGAGTCCAAGATAATGCAGAGAAAATCGAAAATCAGATGGACTGATGTTAGTCTCAAAAGCTCAAATTACAGAAATAAATGAGAGAAATAGTCTGAAAAATCGAGAATGCAAAGGAAATAAAACAGGAATTACTTTAGTCAATAAGTGTCCTCCCCCAGACTTACTTTACTCCGTCTCGGTGTAAAAATAAACCAAAAAAGACACAAAAACGCATAAGAAATAAAAGAAAGCAATAAATAATCCAACATAAAATGAAAAGAAACTGAAATAAAGATAGGAAGTAGCCGAGAAGCTAAGTGCTCTGCGACGTCTAGGGAAACGATAATCCAGTGGCTGATTGTCCTCATCATCATCATCTGACTGATAACCAGCAATGCTTTAATCCAACCACAATCATCTAAATCAAGCCTAAAACTTTCCAAAATACTCCAAAAATTCTACTTCAACCTAACAAGCAATCTCTAAAATGAAATTCATTATCCAAACAGCAAGAAGGATTTGAAATCATGTAAGATTGAGGAATATGCATCAGTCAATCGATAAGTATTAACAAGAAATCAAATTCCTTTCTACCGAATTCAAATTCCAAAATCGGATCTAAAATTCAAATTTAGAGAACATACTTTTGCCAATCCAAGTAAATAACAGATCAGATAGAAGGTGAAAATCTAAGCAAGTTAGGCTTTTGAATTGTCAAAAATAGATGAAAAGCAGGAAAGAAATTGAGAGTCAAAATTTTGCGGAATGAAAAAAGTTAAACTTGCTCGAAAATAATTTTGTTCTTCGCATTTAAGAAGACATACCTTGGCCACAGATTGATTGATCCTTTAGTTGATCGATCGATCTCTGCTCTCGAGAAAAAAGAATGATTGATCCTTACCTTGTATGTCGTGCGACAAATCGTGCGATAATTCTTCCGTTTTTGCTCGATCGCTCAATACTTCAAAAGTCAAGAGACAGTTCGTGCGCTTCTTACCTCCCTATCAGTCGATCAATCCATACATCTTGAGTCGCACGATGGATCATGCGCTTCTTTAATGTTTCATTGCTCGACCGTTCTTTTCATGTTATGTCGTGCTATGGATCGTGCGGTAAGTCTTATCTCCTTGGATTGGTGGGGCTGTGCTTGTTTGGTCAGGCAGCGGATCATGTGCAAACTTATTCAACTCAATGATTGATCGAGCGTTGTATGGATCGATCGATCGGTGCTCTCCTATAGCTTCCTTTCTCTGAACATAAACAGAAAAAACCAAAATGAATGTAAACTAAAAAGAAAAAAAAAAGAATAACAAACTACCTAATAGTGGGTTGCCTCCCACTCAGCGCTCTTTTACAGCCATTAGCTTGACTTGGATGCCATTCAGATGTCGGAACTCCTTGAGTGAGGTTTTCTCACTCTTTGGACACTAATTTCCTCGATAATGAACTTCTTCAGCTGTTTATATTTCTTGTGAATTGTCCTTCCCGAAGCATCCAGCAATGCAACAGTTCCATCCCGGCATATCTACTTAACCGTGTAAACTCCAGAAGTATCAAAGCGAAAGCTACCAGCAAAAACTTTGATAATCAAACACTTAACATTGTAATTGCAGAATTTGTCAAGACGATAAAGGATACAAGTGTCTTGTCGTTCAGCTGAGTCTTTTTCCTGTTCACGAAGCAAATCATACTCCTCATCACAATCACTGTCTTCTTCATCTTGTTCTGCAACTTGAGCCAACGATTCAGCACTCACTTGCTTCCCTATCTCTAATCATCCCACAAAAATCACTTGATCAAGCTCAAATAGGATATGAAACATCCTTGTCCACATTGTGTAACACAACTCTCTGGTTTAGAAAGTCTAACTTGGCACTAGCTGTGTTGAGGAATGGCCTTCCCAATAAGACCAGAACAGCTCCTTCTCTCGCCATCTCAACAACAGTAATGTCCGTTGGGATTTTGCAGTTCCCAACCAGAAAAGTGAAGTCAACAATTCTTCCTCTAGGTGCCTTAGAAGATGCATCTCCAAAAGAGATGGTTGAATTATGTTCTTGCATCAATTCAATATCGAGCTTCTTCATAGTCTCCAAAGAGATAACATTGATACTAGCTCCAGAATCACACAAAGCATCACAGAAAACTAGCTCTCCAACTCGACAAAGTATAGTGAACTCTCCTTGATCTTCGATCTTCACAAGCTCCTTAAGGTATGGAATAGGAGGCTTGTACTTACTCTCAACTGAACTCCCAACTTCAGAATTGACTACATTGCATGATTCCTTGGGATTCTTCTCAACTTTTCCAGTAAATCTCCTTGTGGACGCTTAATAGCTTCAGCAGTCTGAGCCACTTGAGTGTCTAGCTTCTTGATATGCATAGAAGCTGACTCAAACTTCCCATTCAGATCATTGTCAATGTTGTCCNTGTAAATGTTGTCCATCTTAGCATTAAGCTCTATTGTAGTCTTTTGTTGTTCAACAGCAAGTTGTTGAATCAGAGCCTTGATCTCTTCATTTGATGTTCCTAAAGCTGCTGCTGAAGGTTGTTGATGCTGCATTGGTGGTGGCATATAGGCTTGTATGGCCTTTGCTAGTTGCTTCCTCTCGTATTCGGAACAAACGAATTCTGATTACCCCATCTCTGACCTGAATTCTGAATGAATAGCTTTCCCTGAAAAGGTGATCCTTGAGGCAATGTGGGTGCTGGAAAAATAACATCCTGAGGATTCTCGACGTTGGTGCTCCTGTAGGAAAGGTAGTTTGGATTCTGCTCCTATTTTGCCAGTTGACATAATCGACCTCCCTTTGGTCTTTAGAAACAACCGAGTGATCTTGAACCTGAGCCACTTCTCTGCAGTCTTCAACTTGGTTCACACTCCTCTGATTAACCTGATTCGCTCAGATCAGAATGTCCAACTTCTCAGCAATGTCATTGATCCTCTAAATCTCGACACTGTTAACTTCACTAGGGCGATCATATTCTGGACAATGACTACCAGAACTTGCAGCCAAGTTATCAATCAGGGTGAAGGTTTCATCTCTAGCGTTGATCATAAAGTCTCCATTGCTGGCAGCATTTATTGAGTTCTTGTACTCCCACTCGATTCCACTGTAGAAAGTGTTGAGAAGTTTCTCATCCGAATACCCATGGTGTGTATAATATCGCTTATATTCCTTGAAACACTCCCATGCTTCATTCAGAGATTCCCCAGATCGTTGCTGATACAGTGAAATCTTGCTCCTGAGAGCTGCAGTCTTGGACTTAGTGTAGAACTGATCGAGAAACATTGCTCGAACCTGAGCCCATGTGGTGAGGGATCATGGAGGTAATGAACGCAACCACCTAGAAGCTCTGTCTGAAAGTGAATGATGGAAAAGCTTACACTTCACATAATCTGCAGGTACACCGTTAGAGCTTCTGGTGCCACATACATCTTCGAAATTCTCTATGTGATCCATAGGATTCTCGTTTGGAAGTCCATTGAAGACATACTGCTTTACTAACCCAATAAGCTGAGGTTTGATCTCATAATCATTCCTCTCAATCGCAGGAGTTCAGATGGCTGAGCAATTTAGATAGTACGTGTGTGGAGTGTCCATGTCACCTATCGCTCTGCGTTGAGCAGGCTCTCGTGCTCTCCTAATCTCAGCCAACTCTCTCTGCAATTGTTGTACCACTATGGCCATCTCCTGCAGATTCAATGCTTGATTCTCTGGAGGATTCATATTCCTTGCTTTTCTGTTTTCTCTATCAACTCTCGCAAGCTGTTGATTATCCAGGTTGAGTAGATTTTCAGAACCTCGACTTCTGGTCGTACACCTTAAAAGACACAAAAACGAACAAAAAGAAAAACATAAATAACAATATAGGCTTGAAACTGTAAAAAGAAAATCAAAAGGCAACTTGTGGTTCCCCGGCAACGGCGCCAAAAACTTGATACAACGAGTTTTAACCCTATTTCCCACTGCAAGTGCACAACAAACGTAATAGTATTTAGGGGTCAAATTTCTCAGAGAACCAAATCACACTTTTGACTTCTATCAAATTACAAGCTATATCAATCAAAATCAGAGAGATAAATACTAACAACTTAAGCGTGAATGTAATCAAATAACTAAAGCAATTGGATATCCGGTATTCATTCGGGAGTTAGAACTCTTATCAGGGAAACTATTCAGGAACTAATCTAATCTTATTCTCGGCTTGAACATATATAAAGATAAACCAACTCTCGTTGAATTTACCCCTCTACTAATAATCTAAAGATCCTAACTCTCGTTGGTTCCAGATTACAAATAGGCTTTAACATTTAGGTTCAATTACCCACAACCCAACCTAGCATCAACTCTTGTTGGTAGTGAATGAATTGCTCTTCTATCTAGGTCTGGTTCTTAACAAGCTTCTGGAAAGTTAACAACCTAAAATCATTGACTAGGTGATCAAGCTAATCTATGCATTAAACTCAAGTAGTAGAAGGAGAATCTTCTGTTCATCAATCTTATTTGTTCCCTAACAGTTGAATTCTAAAACCCTAGAATCCCTAAATCCGATCTAAGATCTACNTACATAGAACAATGAACTAAGTAAATCATTATGAACTGAAACTGAAATCGCATAAGAAATAATAATAGGGTTCAGAAATTCTTTTCAAGTATGAAAAGATCTTCTCCCTAGCTTACAAACTCAAAAGCTACTGTAAAAATCATTCCTCCAAAGCTCAAAGACGACTTACTAAAATAAAATAGGAAAAGAGTATTTATAGGTCTCAAAACAAGAGCTGAAAAAATTGTGGAATTAGGTTTCTTCGAAGGGCATTGATCGATCGATCTTGGAGATCATCGATAGATCCTTGGATATTAAGTCGATCTCTCAGAAGCTAAGTCGTTCTTCAGATCGTGTACATCCTCTTCGTTAAAGAACTGATCGATCGATCCTTGTGTTGATCGATCGATCCTCCCTCTCGTGGAAAATACCAGAAAACGCTTCAAACTTCTCCAAAGTCCACCTTCAAGCATGATTCCAACTCCGAACGTTTTCGACCTGAAATCTCAATAAAACATAGATAAATTTCCCAAATATAACCATAATAATGAGCTCAAAACCGAAAATATATGAGGCACATCTGTTATTTTCACCTTTTAGTGGATCCCCAAAATTTTGTTCTAATCTAGTTCATTTCTAACTAGGTTAAGTAAGTTTCTCATGTTGTAGTTTGCCTATTTAAAGACCTCTTCCTCTTGTAATCCAAACACACAACAAACAAACTTAATGAAATGTTTCTTCTTCTCAAAATCACTTCTTTTCCTCTCGGATTCTTTCATGGTTGAACTCTCTTTCTCTCTAAAATCTAACACGCCATTATACATGAGGATTTGTAAAATAACCACTACCACTAAACCACATGTCTTTGATAATTCTGATTATCTCTATGTCCCAAACTTTCTCCATATTAGCATTTGTTTTGGATGAGCTTTGAATTTGGATTGTTTTTCTCTTTCTAGAGTGAATCTCATGTAGAATTTTAGGGACTTTCTTGTCTTCTTTTGTCTTGTAATTGATCGACCTAGGTTTTTTCTTAATTGTTGTTCTCTTTGCAGGTACATTCTTCTGCTTAGCTCCTTTTGAATTTGCATCAAGGGGTGAACTGAGATGAAATTGACATTTAAAAAAAACACGAGATTGCAGTTTAAGCGATAGTTACCAAATTCTATCTTTAAGTCAAACCAGTAAAAACATAATAAAAACCAATGTAAACCCAACCAAACAAAAAATAGCAAATTGACTATAAATAGTGAGAAAATCAAATATATAAATCATGTCCCCTTCTATCACAATCCACAATATACATCTTCTACTATTAATCAAACAAAAAAGAACATATTTACAGTAAAGATAATGGTGAAAAACATATATAAAGTGATGGTGGTATTAGCATTGATAATTACGGGATGTGATATACAAGGATGCAATGGATTGAATGCAGAAGAAAGCAAGCCAAAGACGGAATCAAAATTTGAGTGCTTCAATACTTGTTCCGTAAATTGTGGCACAGAAAACAAACCATGTTACCAAGAATGTTTTACCAAATGTGGTCTCCCACATTATTTAAACTTACATTATATATAGTGTAGCTTATTGTTTTTTTTTTTGACGAAGCTTAAAGACAAACAAAATATTATAATGACATCATTCTTTTTATAAAATTACATATAGAATTCTCCCAATAACAAAAATAAAAATTTAGGCACCTCTATAATCATCTAGTTTTGAATTAAATTAACTATGGTCAGATTGGTATTTGCTTACATTATTTCTAAGATTATATAGTATTCCCTATGTTTCATTTTATAAGATGTTTGAGGGGGGAAAATTGTTTCACATTATAAGGTATTTTATATATTTCTATATAAACAAAAATGCATTTTAGTTTTTGGGTGATTATTAAAATTCTGCAGTCTCTTATAGGTTGGTCGAATTATATTAAACTCAAATATTAAATATATTTATTGCTAAAAAATGAAGTTTCTAAATTTGTGTGTTTTAAACTAAAAAAAATCTTATATTTTGAAACAGAGGTAGTTTTCTCTTTTCCTTCTTGATCAAGCTATTGACAAAACAATTCTGTTAATAAGAAAGTTTCTTCTGTCAAAACACATGTGATCCCAATCCACATATAAGAATAGAAGCATACAATAAATAAAATTTTAAAAGTCCACATAATAGCTGGATTTGGTTTTATAGTCCTCATTGTCCAGTTTTGGTCAGCATAATCCTGACAAAACTTCACTGTATAGATGAATACATAAGGTAAGAGAAGATCACTTTGACGAATTTCACTCTTGAGAAGAATTATTCTCCTTATTGTGCCATTAATGAGAAAGGAATTAAGGACAGTGCTGACACATTCCATAACCCATCTCGTCAATATCTTGTCAAAACCAAGTATGCATAAGGCTTGCTCAATAAATTGTCATTCTATATTATCATAAGCCTTTGTTATATCAATCTTCACAACCACAAAACACTTATTTTTCTCAAAATGTTTTCAGATAGTGTAGTGTTTCATGTGTCATAAGAATAAGAACGTTACCGAAGATTGTCCTTCCCAATAAAAAAGCTAAATGCTTTTCAGATACAAGAGAATATCAGTAAGCGGTTGTAGTTGACTAACAAGGATCTTGGAGATAACTTTGTGGTATGTTGTACACAATGCTATGGACCTATAATCTACCACTTTTGGGGTTGGCTTCTTTGGGATCAATCGGATATAGGTAGAGTTTATTGTTCCCAACAGCACAGTGTGCTGTTGGTAGAGAAAATTCATGTGATCCCTTTATTATTGTTGGTCCTACCACATGAAGAAGTTATATGGACCGTGGACCTTATCCAGATGAATTGAGAACAAGACTTCACAAATTTCCTCTATTGTAGGTGCTGAGACTAATTTTTGATTCCACTCCAGTGATTCGAGCAGTCTGTTTATGTGACCTTATTGGGAAGTGGAAAGATAGTCGAGCAGTCTGTTTATGTGACCTTATTGGAAAGTGGAGAGACAGTCAAAATAATTAGATATCACTTATGTGATTTGGTCCTTTTCATACGCTGCTCGTCATGTGTCATTTTCAAAGACTGAAAAGTGGTTAGTGGCTTCTGCCTCTAGTTTTTGTATGGACAACCTCACAATTTTTTTCACCAAGTTACAACCAAGTCTATCTATTTTTGGCTTCCAATATTCCACTTCTTCTTGACAAAGTTTTTTTGAGCTCAAAGTTTATACCTTGGATTGATGTATCAATTTTTACAGGTCTGCTTATAGCCTATTTTAGAGATTTCTGTTTTCTAGCAATGATTTCATTAAAGTCACCTTTTATAAGCCAAGAAGAGTTCCGAGATTTCATATAATATCTAAGAAAGTTCTCCAGATTTTGTATCTTCTAGGAGCTTCAGGTGCTCCATAACTGTGACCCACAACCATAACTTCTACAATGTATTCGTTTGATCAAAACAAGGAAACTCCTCTACCACCGCTTAAAGATGGTAATATCAACTGATTGCTATAATGCATCCATTTAAGTGATTTGAGGATTTGAGACTTGAAACTCGATCCTTGTTTCCGAGAGGAAAATAAAGTCTGCGGCCTCCCTAGAATGAAGCTCATTCTTTGGAGTGTTAAGGGATTTTTCAACCTTTGATAGTTCCAGCTCACTATGGTTACAAAATAAGGTTGGACCGATAGGTCCCAAAAATCTATCCTTCGTTTCATAGTTTTTGGGATAAGCTGATGTCTTCTTGGCTGGTCCTTTTCCGGTCTAGATGAGTCATCTCGTGTCACTAGCTATGAAGATTGTGTGATTGTCCCTTGTTCTGATGATCCTTTTTTTTTTGTCGGCAATTGGATCGGCAAGACCTGATTCATACACCCTAAAATTCTTTTTTCCTCTACTTGTATCAGGAAAAAATTCAAACTCTAGTGTATGAGAATTTGTAAATAACCATTACCACTATGTCACATTTTTCAACAGTTCTATGTCCCAAACTTTCTCCGTATTAGCATTTCTTTTGAGTGAGCTTTGAATATGGATTGTTTTTCTCTTTCTCGAGTGAATCTCGAGAAGAATTTTTCTTTGTCTTCTTTTTTCTTGTAATTGATCGACTTAGTTTTTTCTTCATTGTTATTTTCTTTGCAGGTACATTCTTCTGCTTAGCTCCTTTTGGATTTGTATCAAGGGGTGAGCTGAGATGAAATTGACATTTTAAAAAAATATGAGATTGCAGTTTAAACGATAGATACCAAATTCTATCTTTAAGTCAAACCAGTAAAAAATTAATTAAAATCTATGAAACCCTGACCAAACAAAAAATAGCAAATTGACTATATATAGTGAGAAAATCGAATATATAAACCATGTTCCCTTCTAACAAAATCCACAATATACATCTTCTACTATCAATCAAACAAAAGAGAACCATATTTACCGTAAAGAAAATGGCGAAAAGCATATATAAAGTGATGGTGGTATTAGCATTGATAATTATGGGATGTGATATACAAGTATGCAA
The DNA here is from genome assembly GCA_900406435.1 of Lepidium aucheri. Classification (NCBI taxonomy): domain Eukaryota; kingdom Viridiplantae; phylum Streptophyta; class Magnoliopsida; order Brassicales; family Brassicaceae; genus Lepidium; species Lepidium aucheri. The sequence goes on from OVBA01005063.1 coordinate 20,430, forward strand.
TGGAGCGAATGCAGAAGAAAGCAAGCCAAAGACAGAATCAAAATTTGAGTGCTTCAAAACTTGTTCCATAAATTGTGGCACACAAAACAAACCATGTTATCAAGAATGTTTGACCAAGTGTGGTCTCCCACAAATTCCTAATAAACCCTAAACCATATCTCTTTCCTCCACCTTTTCATTTAAGCTATGTTATTGACTATTCATTAGGTTTTTACTAAGTTTATTTTTAATCTTTTATTGATGATTTGCTAATAATGATGTTTTCAATGTTAGTGATGAAGAAAACAAAAGAGAATTATTATATAAAAAAAGTTGATTATGGATCTGAATGGTAATTGCGGAATTGTGCTGAATGCGGAATTTGGCGGAATTGTTTTTATTTTTTGTGCAGAATCTTGCGGAATTACTTAAAATCAAATGGTAACAGCTGAATTCTGCTGAATGTGGAATATGGCCGAATTATTTTGTAAAATAATTAGATCGACAAAATCAAATTCATAGCTAAAATATCTCCTAGAATTTCTTTTAATCTTACTTATGATAGTTGGTTGAACCCTTGATGTTAGATTCATATAACAAAAAAAAAATTGGAACTCGAGCTACATCGAGTCTCAACCAAAATAAGTAAAATATAAAAATACATACAATATTATTCATAGTTAAGTATCGAAAATTAGATCAATAAATCACGATCTATAGCTAAGTCATGATCTAATGAGTATCTAAAAAATCTGAAATACAAAGTATATACCTAA
>OVBA01005064.1:0-21183 GCA_900406435.1 Lepidium aucheri
CCAAATCAAACTACGCCTCACTGTCTTGGTTATTATATTTTTTAAAATATGCATTATTTGACATACTAGACAAATATATCACCAACATATGTTAAGTATTAAATAAATTATACAACTAACTTAAAATATAACACAACATTAAGTCTAGTGCGGATAGCATCCTAGTACTAGTGAAAATGAATTTCACTACTACTTTTACTGAAAAAAATAAAAAAATATATTTATGGTAACGTTAAATGTTAGCCAACAAATATTAACATGAGGATCAGAAAGCCCAGGTTGCGATCAGAGAATTACAAATTTAGTCGTAATTTTGGAGGATCTGGGTTTGAGAGCAAAAGCATAGGCATAGTAGTGGGCCAGATGTTGGGCCTTTACGTGGGTTCTTCCTGGAAAAACTTCATTATCCTATTATGTTCATCAATGGTGATATTGTCAAAATGCTTAAATCCTGCAGTTTTGGCAGTCTCATTTCTCGAGGAATCTACTCATCTCTCCGTGGAGGAAGCTATTTTGCCTTCAGATTTTTTCCCGTCTAAGAAAAGAAGGTACACTGTGTTCAATTTTCTCGGGAGAATAAAAAATAAATTGAAATCTCTCGCCGCAAGGTTAATTTTAATTTTTAAAATTACAATCTTATCAATGTTCGGTCACTCTCTCAATCTTCTGCAGCTAATTTCCTACCCATGATGGAGCCTCTAAAATCAGATAATTTATGTAATCGCTTTGTAACTGGGAACTTAGAACTTGATTACTGGATTTGGATTCTAGAGTACTTCGCGAAATTTAAAACTGAGCTTTGGATGTTACATGGTAATTGAAAATTTTTCAGTTTCTTCAAAATTTTAGAATTTGAAGTTTTGAACATCTTTTTCTTTTCTTATGTTTCTGTTTATTTCAGATGTCTTTGAAATGTCTCCTAAGCTTCCAGATTATCTCGGTCAACATACCAATGAAATGGTTGCTTTTAGATGCTTAGTGTCTCTGTTTGATTCTTCTATTCCTGAACTGAGTGAAGAGGTTGCTTCCGATGTTAATTCAAAGATCGAGTTTGATTCGTCCGAGAGCTCTGAGTATGTACTTCAGTGTATCTTGGATGAGGTAAAAATGATTAATCTACAATTTCTTTTCATGTGGTTTTTGGTTTACTTAGATGGCTCGATTCTTTGTATCCTAGATACCTTTGTCGGAACTAAAACCAGGTGCACCGGGACTATTGAAGTGGAATCTTCTACCTTTTATCAAAAGCAAACTTCTTTGTCTGCCTAAATGCGCTTTGGAACTGGTATCAGGCTTGGTTTAAAGTACCCTTCAGATGAGCTACTAAAAGGCTTTTATGGGTTTATGTATGTACATTTGTTTTGTTGTTTTGCTCAGATGATTAAACCATTTTCCTCTGAGGAGGAGGATACTGAGGTATCGCCTTGTCAAGGGCAAAAACCTATGAGAAGTGATGGCCAAGTGACTGACCGAGTTATATCTCCAATGGCTGATGCTGATCTAGCGAAGGAGACAGATGACAGACAATCAATTTGTCGCAGTCCTAGAGCTGATGAAAAAGAGACTGACCGAGTTACATCTCCAATGGCTGATGCTGATCTAATGGGGATAACAGATGACCAACAATCAATTTGCAGCAGTCCGAGAGGTGGAGCGGATAGTAAATCCGATGCATTGCTTGAAAGAAGTAATGAGGAGGGGCTTCAGAACAAGAGCGATGGTTATGCGTCAAGTCCCTCTGAGAGTAGATACAGATGCGTTCAATGCAAAGAAAGCGGGAAGCTGTTGTTTTGCTCTGGTGATGGCTGCACAGTCATGGTTCATCAGAAATGTCTGGATTCACCACCTGTTTACGATGATGCTGGAAATTTTTACTGCTCTCTCTGTGCTTCTACCTATGCTTCAGCTGAGTATCTTCAATCCTTAGATGAAGTTACTAAAGCAAAGAAAAAACTAATTTCGTTTCTTAGTCTAATGTCAAAGGTTAACAAGAAGAAATGTATTTGAGAGAACCTGAATAATTTGTAGGATAAAGCCTTTGTTCATAAATCCTAAGATTTTCAACAAAGGAATTTGCTCTTAGTGTCTCTGACTCTCTTCTTTGCTACACATTTCCGTGGTAAATATACAAACAGTAGATCTCTGTGTCTCTGATACTTCTTCGTTGATTTTTAAACAGGAGTGATCTGGTCTGAAACAGAAGCTAAACCATGCATTAACCTGACAATCTCACTAGTGTCATCAAGGTAATACTTGGCCTTGCTAGGCTTCTGACCAACAGTACAAGCGAAAACTTCAGCTCTAGGAGCAATTGAAGGGCCTTCAGTGGAACTACAAATCACTTCAAACATGTCTTCATCAGACCGGTCATCTCCAATACATAGAACAAACTCGGGCAGCGTTCCTCTCTCTTGCATCATCGAAAGCATCCTTCTCGCTATAAGTCCTTTGCTTACGCCCTGCATTACAACAACAAAGAAGAAGACTCGTGAGGGTACAAGTGGAAACAAATGCCAAGGTATATTGGGGGACCGACACAAACCTGCGGCTTGACCTCAACATAATTCTGTCCTCGCTTGACTGTTACAGGTTCATTGGCAAGGACACTTTCAAGATGATCTAAAAGTTCCTTAGCTTGACATGAGCCGAAATCAGGGTCAGCATCCTCGTAGCTCCAAACTAGAGCAGTCTCCTTGTCTTCGATTGTTGATCCATCAGTTGTCTCGGTGTAAAGTTCCATCACAGGTTCTGCAATTTGCTTCCAAGAACAATCAGCTGCTGCAACACAATTTTCCCATTCGACTGCCTTCTTCAGCCTGTGTAAGTCGTCAGATAGAGCCTGAGTAATAGAAAAAGAGAACGATAGTGCATGGAAGTAAGAAGTTTAAGATTACCTCAAAAAGTAGCCATGTTCAGCAGCAATTCCAAGCTTCTCACAAGGACTAAACCAGTCCGAAAGTGTTTCTCGGCTTTTGGCACTAACAATGAACACCAGATTGCGCTTGTCCCTACATAAGGTATTCAATATGTCGATTGACTTAGATGAAGGTCTTTTATCGATAGAGCCCTGTGGCATTAAAGTATCATCGTAGTCCAAAAGGATAGCCCGTGTCTTTGTCCTCTTATAAGCTGATACTATGTGTTCCATTGACAGCTTCCTGAAGCTCTGGTCTAGTGCCACAACTCTGAAACTGAGACCAAACCCAATTCCCCAACACCTCCTTCGTCCATGCTCACCACAACTCCTCTCAAGATCTTGGAGGAAGCTACGAGCCCAATAACCAACATCATGTGTGCTCACATACTTGTAATGCTTCTCATGCCTCAGATGCTTTTCCGGTTCAGCCACTTCAAGCGCACTGTCCATTGCATCAGCCACTGCATCAACATTCCAAGGATTAACACGAATGGCTCCACTTAGTGATGGAGAGCAACCAATGAATTCAGAAACCACCAGCATGCTTTTCTTGTGATTAGGATTATTTGGGTCCAGCTTTAGAATCTTGTCTAGCTTCTCATTTCCTTGACGGGAAACTATGTACTCATAAGGTATAAGATTCATCCCATCTCTAACCGCTGTCACCAAACAACACTCAGCAACTACATAGTAAGCAACCCTTTCATAGAACTTCAATGGTGCATGGATTAATATAATAGGATTGTACCCGGGCCTCCCAAAGGTCTCATTAATCCGCTTAACAGTTGAATATGTTTCAGCTTGCATCTCTTTGACATCTTTACCTTTCCCTCTCGCTGGATTTGCTATCTGCACCAACACAACCTTCCCTTGCCATTCAGGATGTTGAATAAGTAACTGCTCCATAGCCAAAAGCTTCAAGGTAATTCCTTTAAAAATGTCCATATCATCCACACCGAGCAGCATTGTCCTGCCCTTCCGACTATACTGCTCAATGAGCTCCCCAACTTTCCTTTCTGTCTCGGGTAAGCTCAAAACCGACTGAAGCTGACCCATGTGGATTCCCACGGGCAGAATTTTGATACTCACAGTCCTACCATAATATTCAAGTCCAATGTATCCTCTCTTTGATTCATAAGTAAGACCCAGCATTCGACTACAACAAGACAAGAAGTGGCGTGCGTAGTCGAAAGTGTGGAACCCTATCAAATCCGAGTTTAGCAATGCCCGAAGAAGCTCCTCACGAATAGGCAAAGTTTTGTAAATCTCGGATGATGGAAACGGACTATGGAGGAAGAAACCAAGCTTAACCCTATTAAACCTCTTCCTCAAGAAAGTAGGCAAAACCATCAAATGGTAATCATGTATCCACACGTAATCATCCTCAGGATTAATCACCTCCATGATCCTATCAGCAAAAATTTTGTTCACAGAGACGTAAGCTTGCCACAAAGCCCGATCAAACCTGCCTCCAAGATCAGGAGAAAGTGGCAACATGTAATGAAACAAAGGCCAAAGCTGTTGCTTACAGAATCCATGGTAGTATCTGCTATACAAATCTAATGGCAAAAACGTAGGTACACACTTGAAATTCTCCAAAAGAAGCTGATACACTTCTTCTTGCTCGTTTGGATGAATCTCTTCTCTCAAACAACCCACATAGAGGACTTCAGTGGCTTCACCACCTAACCCATCTTTTAACTGAAGAAGAAGTGAATTATCATCCCAATAAAAGTTCCAACTTTTGCTACAACAATTACTCGTACTACCACCTTCTTGCCTTCTCTGAGCTCGAATTGGTAATTCATTGGCTACAATGATGATACGATCTTTTGGGGACAGATCAGCTTCTTTAGTCTCGTTATCGATGTTGGACATGATTCCAGCGACTGCCATGATTCGTGGGATTTGTCGATTCATGCGACCAAACGTTGGAGAATCTCCAGAGGCAAGCTCCAACAAATTCGAATAGGATCTTGAAACCATAAGTAGCTGGAGAAAAACTTAAGAACTCTTTTGAGATTAAGTGCCAGAAATAGAAGAGAACTTGAAAGAAACTGTTTTGGTTTAAGCCTTTCAGAAATATCAGACTTTGATTCAGACAGCTTGTAAAAGAAAGTTTAGAAAAGGAAAGACTTGATCGAACATAATGAAACAGACTTCAGAGGCTTCACCGATTATACACGAGAAAAAGGAATAGATTCAAGAATATTACAGCTCCAAAAGCAAGAGAAACGTTAAAACGTGGGGTTTAAATTTGAGTCGACAAAAAGAGATTTTTGACTGATAGATGAGAGATGCTTAGGGCAAGATTATCGGAAGAAGGTAAATGGGTTTCTTATTTTATTTTTTTATTATTATTTTTTTTTTCAAACGAAAAAAAAAAAAAAAAAAAAAAAAAAAANCTTTAAGAAACTCTCTCTCCTTCTCTCCCTCACTTTTAAATATTTTATTAATAATTTAATCTAAAAACCCCACTAAAGACCACCGATAATGGTGGTCTTATGCGGCTTTTGGATGATTTAATACAAAGAAAAGAAAAAACGAGATTCTTATTACGAGCACTTTTCTTCAAGTGGAGAAATTAATTGGGAAAAGTGCCGAAAAAAATGTGAACTTGCAAAATCTGGTTGATTTAACAATGAACTTTAAACTCCGTCAATTAAACTACCAATTTGATGTTAACCTTAAACAAACACTAAAGTCTGGGTTGATTCAGCCAATTGAATATTCCTAAAATACCAAATTTAAAATTTCTCAAAATTCGAAAGCTAAACTGATTTTTCAAAGTTCGATTCAGTTCTTATCTTTATTTTAACGAACCCTTAAGTTTGTTTTTTTTTACATTCTTTCAAGAATGAGCTTAAATTTGAGTTTATTTAACACATATATCCATAAGTTTGAAGCTCAAATTTGAACTTATTTTTGAAAGAAAAGAGAAAAGCAAGCTTAGGAGTTCTTTAAAATGAAGATAACAATTGAATCGAACTTTGAAAAATCGGTTTGGCTTTCGAATTTTGAGAAATTTTAAATTTGGGATTTTCGGAATGTTCAATTGGCCGAGTCAACCTAAACTTTAATGTTTGTTTAAGGTCAACATCAAATTGGTAGTTTAATTGATGAAGTTCAAAATTCATAGTTAAATCAACCATATTTTGCAAGTTCACATGTTTATCGGCAGTTTTTCCTTTATTAATTAATAAAGATCTTATTATATAAAGTATAATGTTTCAAATCTTATTACATAAAATAGAATATTTCAAAGTTACTCATTAATAGGATTGTTCTGCGTGTCAGATTTAACGACCAAGCTTTTTTAGCATTTATATATTAAAAATAAAAAGATAAATATAATCTAAGATAGATTTTTTAAATATTTATTTTTATCACAAAATCTTATTATATAAAGTAGAATGTTTCAAACTTACTTATTAATAGGATTGTTCTACGTGGCAGATCCATCTATCAAAATTTTTTTAGCATTTATATATTAAAAATAAGAAGATAAATATAATTTAAGATAGATTTTTTAAATATTTATCTTTATCACAAAATATGTATCTCTATCCATAATCCTAATATAAAAAGGATTGTAAATAATTATTTTTATTTATAATTTAAAATAAAAATACTCATAAATAATTATTTTATACTAAGTACAAAAATTAAATAATATTATATTTTAAAAATAATTATAAAATGAATTTTCATATAAAACAAATCCTATTATATAAATTTGGATCTCAAAGTTACTCTTTAACACGATGATTCCACATGTCAAAATCCAATAATCATAAATTTTTCTGTATATATTTATTTAAAAAAATGTTAAAATAGATTTTTAAATAGATTTTTTCAATATTTAGCTTTATCACAAAATAATTATCTTTGATCCTAATCTCAACCGAATATAATTATTTAAATATTTCTTAAATAACTATGTATACATGGTACCAATCTAAAAAAATTATATTCATAATCCTAATGTAAAAAGGGAATTATGGGTATCAATTGATATATATACATATTGATATATATACATTAACACATTGACAATTTTTTCATTCTCTCAAACTTTTCAAATTCTCTTCAACATAATTATTTATCTTCTGTTTACAACCAACTTAATCAGGCGAACAAGCAAAAAAGGTAAACACTTTAATTTTAATATAATATTATTTTATTTTAATTTATTTATATATTATTAACATGAATATTATCGTCCTATTATATAAAATAAGGTTTCAAAATTACTCATTAACAGAATGACTTCAAGTGTCAAAGTCAACGATCAGAAATTTATGTGTATTAGTCAATTTAAGAAAATATATAAAATAGATCTTTAATTTTTTTTTTAATATTTAACTTATCTTAATCTAAAAATAATTCTAACCTAAAAAAAAATCTTAATAAAAAAGGAAATCAAGAATACTAATTGTTAAAAAAATAATTCTAACAAAAGTAATTTTTATTACTAATCTTTTCTATAAAAATAATTTTATATTAAAAGTAATATATAAAGCCGAAAAAATAAATCCGATTATATAAAGTAAAATTTAAAAGTTACTCATTAACAGAATGATTCCACGTGTCAAAATCAACCGTTCAGAAATTTTCCTGTATTTATCTATTTTTTAAAAAATAGATAAAATATATCTTTAAATAGATTTTTTCAACTTTTAGCTTATACTAATTTAAAAAGAATTACTAACCTAAAAAGTAATCTATATCAACAAGAAAATTACGAATAGTAATTGTTAAAAAATTAATTATAAAAAAGTAATTTTCATTGCTAATCTTATTATAAATAAATATTGTATTAAAATTATTTATAAAAAATAAAAAATAAATCATATTATATAAATTTGGGTTTCAAAAATTAGTAGTCAACGAGATTGTTCCACGTGTCTAATCCAACGATTAAAATGTATTGCGCATTTATATTTTTATTAAATAAAAGATAAATTATAATTCTAATCCTATTGTATAATGTTAGGTTTGAAAAGTTAGTAGTCAATGAGATTGTTCCACGTGTCAAATCCAAAATTGAAAAATTATTCTGTATATATATTTTATTAAATAAATGATAAAAAACAAATAATAATTCTACTATATGAAATTGGGTTTTAAAAGTTAGTAATCAACAAGATTGTTTCATGTGTCAAATCTAAAGATCAAAAATTATTTTGTATTTATATTTTATTAAATAAAAGATAAAATCAATTTTAATCCTATTTTATAAAGTTGGTTTCAAAGGTTAGTTGTCAACGGCATTGTTCCAAGTGTCAAATCTAACGATCAAAAATATTCTGTATTTATATCTTATTAAGTAAAAGATAAAATTAATTCCTAATCTTATCATATAAAGTTATGTTTCAAAAGTTAGTAGTCAACGGGATTGTTCCAAATATCAAATCTAACGATAAAAAATTATTCCGTATTTATATTCTATTAAATAAAAGATAAAATTAAATCTTAATCCTATTATATAAAGTTGGATCAAAAGTTACTGATCAACGGGATTGTTCCATATATCAAATCCAAAGATCAAAATATATTTCGTATTTATATTTTTATAGAAAAATGATAAAATCAAAATCTATTATATAATGTTGAGTATCAAAATTATTAATCAGTGGGAATATTCCACATGTTAAATCTAACGATCAAAAATTATTTAAAATTTATATTTTATTAAAAATAATAAAATCAATTCATAATATCTATAAAGTTGGATTTCAATAGTAACTAATCAACAAGATTATTCATGTTTTAAATCCAATGATAAAAAAATTCTGTATTTATATTTTATGATAAAAATATAAAATCAAATCCTAAAATCTATAAACTTGAGTTTCCAAAATAATTAATCAACATAATTATTTCACGTGTTAAAATGGAGTTAAAAATAAATTAATAAAGATTATAGGATAAAAAATATTAATTTAAATTTTAACTTAAATAATTCTCATAAAGTAAAGTAAAAGGTATGATTTAGTGTATGTTATTGTCTATGAAATAATTTTAAATAAATTTTAAATTGAAGAAAATTACAATCATTTGTTGGTCTAAGCTAAGATATATAATTTTAACTTATAATATTTTTCCAAAAATATGATTTTAAATATCATACGTATTATATTTTTTTGATAAAAATAACCCGTGATAAGAAGATTAGACCTAAAACTTAATAAGTAGTTACAAGGGTTGACAACCTATTTCCCCCAAAACTATCTCATATAACACTAAATCTTCTCAATGTTTGGTCTTCTTTCCAATTCCACTAAAAAGGAAATTTAACACTCCAATTCCACCCAATTATGGTTTATGATTAACCAACTATACTTGAGAAATTATAACTAAAAAAAAATCAAAACTATGCCCGATTCCATTTTATTTTGACCCGATTTTGCTGAAGGTTGAAAAAAAAATCCCAAATAGTTTTGTTCATGAATTCGATAACCCCAAATCTGAGATTTCGATCCCAAAAATTTCAAAAAACAAAACTTGGTGTAGAGCCAAACCAGGTGTTTTAGCTCATATCCAAAATAGTTCTGTTCATTTCGATAACTCCAAATCTGAGATTTCGATCCCGAAAATTTCAAAAAACAAAACTTGGTGTAGAGCCAAGCCAGGTGTTCTGGCTCAGATTCGTTACTCAATGATCAACGCTAGATCCAACTTGCTCCTAAATCGTTTTCTTCTAGACCGAGTCAACTCACTTTCGACTTCTTCCGAGTGATCTGTTGCAGAAGCGGTGGCTCTGGTGATGGACCAGATATCTGATTTCTTTTGCAAGATCTACTGTCCTAATTGCATTAATAGGAAGAAACTTGGCCTTGCAATATATATATTGCAAACGATGATGAGATTGAACCCTTCTCCAAACTCCATAATTGAATCCACAAATGGTAATAAGAACGTATTGAATGACAATGATGTTGTAGCTCACTGAATTAAGTTAAATTCATTTTCCCTCTTCTATACTCTGTAACTGATATACATTCAGGGAAATATCATTACTATCTTGTTTCTTTATAAATACAATCTCTTAATAAATTGTTGTTTCTTTCATCATATGGCAGAAGATTTCACATGTTAATTGAGTGAGTTGATTCCATATTTCGATTTAGATAGTATGTGGGGAAATAGGCCGTTAACCTTAGTTACAACTAATTTACAAGATATTAAAAATAATTTTTATCCAATATTTTTCTAAAATTGGCGGTAACACATCTAGAGTCCCCAACTTGTGTAGTAAATATTGAAAAGATGGTGTGCGCAATGCTTTCGTGAGTAAATCTGTCGGTGATTTTTTGGTGGAGAGATGAGTGATAGTGATGAGGTTAGAGGTAAGAGTATCACGAACAAAATAACAATCTCGCTCAATTTGTTTCACAGACTTATTGTCACAATAAAGCTTTATCGCATAATCATATTCAATACCAAATGTGGCCAACAATTCTTTAAGCCACTTGAGTTCTCGGACAGCATAAGACATTGAAAGATACTCAGCCTCAACAGAAGACATAGAGACAATGTCATGTTTCTTAGTTTTCCAAGAGATAAGATAATTACCAAGTAGAATGATGTATGCACTAAGGGAGCGACGAGTAAGTGAACATGCTGCCCAATCAGCATCACAATAAGCAGTCAAACGCAGATCAGAATTGAAACAGAGAAAAATGCCTTGACAAGGACAACCTTTCAAGTAACGAACAACATGAATAGCTGCATCCCAATGTTCTTGAAAAGGAGCATTCATAAACCGAGACAAAATGTGAAAAACATATGATAGCTCAGGATGTGTAAAACTAAGATAAATCAACATGCCCATAAGACGACGATATGGCTACGGATCAAGAAGTAAAGGACCAGAGGCTAGCGAGAGCTTGTGATTGAGTTCAATAGGAGTAGTAACTGGCTTAGAACCTAAAAGAGCAGCATCCGCAATAATGTCAAGAGCATATTTGCATTGAGAGAGAAAGAAACCTTCAGAATTTTGAGCCACTTCTATGCCCAAAAAAATAATTCAATTTATCTAAGTCCTTCATGTGAAAATATTAACTGAGATAGGTCTTTAACCGTGTCATAGTAGGGAGATCATCACAAGCAACGACAAATTCATCAACATAGATCAAAATAAGAAGATTAATACCATCATTCAAGTACGAGAAGTGTGAAGAATCTGCCTTACTTTGTGTAAAACCATACGACAACAAGGCAGTAAATAGTTTGGACGTGGAGCTTGTTTTAATCTATAGATAGACTTCTTAAGGAGACACACTTTGGTGGGATCACTAAGGGGAAAACCCGGCGGAGGCTTCATATAAACCTCTTTTTCTAAGTCACCATGTAGGAAAGCATTGTAAATATTCATTTGATGTACTTTCCAGTTCTTTGCAGCAGCCACATCTAACAAAATCTGAATAGTAGAAGGTTTTGTAACAGAGGCAGAAGTGTCCGTGTAATCAATACCTTCTGTTTTCTTATTGCCAAGAACCACCAAACAAGATTTATGACGAGCAAGAGTACCATCAGAGTGATATTTCAGCTTATAAACCCACTTACAACATATAGCTTTCTTTCCTGGAGGCAAATCAGATTCAACCCATGTCTGAATTTGTTGTAGTGATGAGTGTTCGTCATGCATGGAGTTAGTCCACACGTTATCTTGCATTGCTTCCTTGTAAGAAGCGGGCTCATGTGCAGAAGTAACTGCTGCTAAAAATACTTAACGGGAAAGAGAAAACATAGCATCAGAAACATAATTAGCAATTAGATACAATGAGTTACCTGGAACCATTGAAGATGGACCAAGATCAGAGGAAGTGGGAGCGAGAGAGAGTGTAGTATTCATGGATTTGGTAACATAATCTTTTAGCAACACAGAAGGTTTGTGTTGATAGTGTCCTCTGCCTAGTATTTCTGGTAAACCTGGAGAAACAACATGTACCTTAGGCTCACACGATAATGGGGTAGTAGGTGGAGAAGAGTCCACACTAAAAGAAACTGAAGACGATGGTTCAAGCGTATTAATGCATGAAGAAGAAGGTACTTCAGACATGGAGTGTAAAGGCTGAGGCAAAGATGAGTCAAGAGAAACACTAGACGCTGAATTAACATCATTCTCTTCCCAACCTTCAAAACAATATGACATGGATAGAGGAGATGAGTATCGAGTCTTTGGAGAGTACGAAACCATCAGAAATTCAGTCTCCACAAAGACAACATTATGAGAGTAGACAAATTTATCATTCTCAGTATCATAGAGTTTCCTAGCATTCTTACCAAATGGATATCCAATAACAACGGCGTGAATGTGGACCAAACTTATCTTTATCACATCCCTTGTGATATGCAAAACTGAGACACCCAAAAACTCGCAATGTATAATACGATGGAGGTGAAATTATGTAGCATCTCGTATGGTGTTTTACCAGCAAGCAGCGAAGTAGGAGTATGGTTAAAGAGAAACGCAGCAGTAAGTATACTTTCACCTTAATAACAAACTGAAAGATGAGCTTGAAACAGACAAGCTCGAGCAATATTCAAAATGTGACGGTGTTTTTTTTCTACACACCCATTTTGTTGTTGTGTAACAACACATCAGGTTTGATGGATAATACCTTCTTGGCGATAAAAACTAAATAAAGTAGTATTGACAAATTTAGTCCCATTGTCTGTGCATATGACCTACACGTGCTTGTTGAATTATCGTTTGTTCATCGCACAAAAATTTTGTATTAAGCTGGAGACTTCCGATTTTTCTAGCATTAGAAAAACCTTGGTTGCATGAGAGTAGTCATCGACAATAGTCAAGAAGTACAAAGCACCACAAGCATCACAATGTATCAAAAAATAGACAAGAAGCTTTATTAATACTCTTGAGAAAAATAATGCGGGTTTGTTAGGACCAAAACAAATATCACATCCTTTGACATTATCCAAATTGTGAGAAATAGTATGCAAAAATGGTAAAGAAGCTAAAATTTGTGTAGACGGATGACCAAGAAATTGATGCCATAAAGAATTCGTAGAGGCCTTTACTATGGAAGCACTATTTAGCTAGACCAACAGTGACTCTCATAAAATAGTACAATCCCTCTCTCTCTTCATCGGCTCCAATCAGGGTCTTCGAAAAACGGTGATGTGACATACACAAAGTATCAGTGAAAATTGCAACGAAACCCATTTGTTTGATCAACTTATGAATCAAAAACAAAGTGCATTTAAAAGTTGGCACGTATAAGATATCATGTAAGGTATATTTGTTATTCAAGACAAGACTGCCAATGTGGATTGCTCAAACGACCATCCGAAAAACAAACATTTGATTGCAAAATTGGTCGCATCTCTTACAAAAGACTAATGTCACCTGACACATGTTGTGATGCTTCTGTGTGCAAGAACAATATCAATAAGTGTAGTTTTACCAGAAACTCGATCATTTGACACATTTGGTTGCTAGTTTTTGAGGACAGTGATTAGAGTTGCAATTTGGTCCGAAGAAGGTAGAGATGAGATAGAGCTTGTGGTGTTATGAGCGACAAGCGGGGTACCATGACCACGACCGTGATTTGAGGAGTTACCTTGTCCACCATAACCACGAGAAAAACCATGGGAACCATTTTTTTGTTGTTCCAAGTACCAATCAGGATAGCCTCGAAGAAAAAAGCACTTAGAATTATCATGTCCCTTCCGATTACAGTGAGTACAAAAATGAGCAGTATCACAAGATTTCTGATGCACAATAGTCGACAAAGTGACAGAGAAATCTATTGCTTCAGAAACAGCTTCTTTGTTACGCATAGAAGCAAGATTTTGTTCTTCACAAATAACTCTGGAATGGACGGAATTCAGGTCTGAAAAAGGATCTTGATTGATCAATTATGAACGAAGATACCCAAAACGTGAGTCATCGAGACCAAACAAGAACTTATGAACACGAGTATCCTCTCTTTCCATCGCCAAGTCCGTAGCTGTAGTGCATGTACAAGATAAAGTAGTTTGGAGATTCTGTGGTTCCTCCCAAAGTTTGCTTAAATGACCAAAGTATTCAAGAACCGTTTGACCATTCTTCTTACAATTGGTAATTTCATCTGCAAGTAAGTGTCGTCGGACTGCATTTTTGACAGAGAAATGATCCTTCAAAGATTGTCATAGTGTGTGAGCATCACCAATATGAGGGACAGTAAAACGTAGGTTAGGGCCGATGGAGGTTCGAATCCATCTAACGTTCATTGAATTGGTAGCAGTCCAACGACTGAGATCAGGATCTGCAGGAGGCTTTGATATAGCACCATTACTGAAACTGATTTTCTGTTTTGCTTGAAGAGAGTTGCCTATTATGAGTAGTTGGTATCGGTTAGAAGAACATGTGTGATTAATGATCCAAGGTTATCAGAAGGATTAATGGTGTAAAGAGAAACCGATGAGGTTACTGTAGATTCAGAAGACATGGCTGAAGAGATGATAGTTCAATCAAGGGAGAAGACAAAATGATACTCTGTTTTTAAAGCAAAAAATAGAGAACGAGAAAAAAAAATTTGATGGCAAAGATTAGAGTAGAAATCTATGCTCTGATACCATATAACATATTTGGAAAAAGATATATATTTTATTAATCAACAAAATATTTATACAAAAGGATTAGACCTATAATCCAATAAGTTATAGTAAAAGTACTTTCTTATCTAATAGTTTTCCAAAATTTGTGTGATTTAAAATTAAAAAGAAAGTCAGTTTTTCATTTACTCAGACAGACAGCCTCAATCTTAAATACCAAAAACACGAGAAATAAACTCTGGAAATACCCCAAAAAAAATAAAACACTGTTAAAGTCCCAATTAACACCGAAAAAGGATTAGAAATATTTTCTAAAGAAAATGTGAAAGAATTTGAATGGTAGGATGAAAGAGAGTGAAAAAGGAAGAGCACGTAAAGAGAGGTAACACCAGTAAGTAAGGATTTGATCTTATCCAACCAAAGTGGACCCCACTAAGCAGCTGTCACATGGGCTTTTGCTGTTCTCACCCTAAACTCCACGTGCTTTACGCTTACTCACCCTTGCTTACGTGTCCTCATCTCACACCTTTTTCTCAACCAAAGACAAAAGCGCCTTCTTCCTTCTTCCCTAAATATACTCTTTCTATTCGAACTTAAATCAATTTTATATGTCTTTCCCAAAAACTACTACTCTTTTTACCTAACAAAATGAATCATTTATTGTAATTTGTAGGTATTCTCAATATATATTGACTTTTTGTTTATTAAAACAATCTACCTAAAACTCTATTTGTTTGTTTTGATTTTTAAATAATTAGTTAGATCTTATCCATAAGTCACATGATTAGAGTAAATTGTTTATTGACAAGATAATCTAGTGCAAGTGATAGATGTTGCAATTATGTCAGTTATATTATTTGTCATTTATAACCATACTTTATGTAATCGAATGCATCCACTTTTATAATACTAGATGTATATTAATTGATATTTAATATGTACCATATACTTATATATATATACGTTTCCTAGATGATATAATTTGGAATAAAGAGGTAGTAGACTCAGCATCAATATAACAAACTTAAAACAGAGTAAATTTTTCATCATCCAAGATGGTTTTTGTTTACATACACAAACACAACTTGACATTATCATATATTCACTAAACGGATTCTTCCAAATCTTCCTTTCTTTAGAAAGATTTTAAATGTTTCAACCCACTTCTATTTTTACTCTAAAATAAAGAAAAACTATTTTTCTTATATATATCTAGAGGAGTGCTATTTTTTTTACTTTAGAATTGACTTTTTAAAAATAAAAATGAAATATACTTAGGATATTCTCTTTTAGAATAAGAGACAGAGAAATACATTGGAATAAAACACACCTTTATTATAGAGTTACTCTAATTTAGAATAAAAATAAAGGAATATATTAGAGATGGTTAACTCATATTTTTAAAATAGAAAATCTAAGAAAATACTCAAAGAAGAAGAAATATTTAAAAATTAAAGATAATTAGTGAATGATAAGATCTTATATTAATTGAAACCCTATAACAAAGTTGATTCCTAAATAATAGGAAAATATATTTCATATCTCATAAATCTTCTATATAATCAACAAGCTGGTTTTACAACCGAACATGTTTCTAGTAAAATATTGTCTACTTATATTATTATTGATATAGGTGCATCACATCATATGATAGGGGATAAAACAGTTTTCCAAGATGTGCATCCTATGATAGGGGAATGTATATTCCTATATCAGTATTATGTATACTTAAACTTATTCATAACATATAGAAATATTTAAGCTTTTATCATACTTTTGGTAGGCTGAAATGGTGGCCTTTGGTTTTCATCCTATCTGGGTTAACTAGATAATCTTTTGTGTCTCCTTGGTCTCTTACGTGGCCAAGCGCATGGGATCATTACTCCGCAAAGAGGCCCCAAACAAGGAGACCCATTGTCTCTTTTCCTCTTTGTTCTATACTCCAAATGTCTCACTCATCTCCTAAATAAAACAGAGCTTGCAAGTGAACTTTGCGATGTTAAATTCTCTGGACAAGGCCCATACATTCATCCTCTTTTGTTCGCGGATGATAGCCTTTTATTTGTGAACCTACTCTAAATCAGAGCCAAATCATCAAACACATCTTGCATATTTATGGTCCGACAACATAATAGGTAATTAATTGTCTCTAATCTTTGATATCCTTTGGAGCAAAGGTTCATGACCAGTTAAAGAACCATATCAAGCAAGAGCTCCTAATAGACAATGAGGGTGGTGCAAGCTCCTACTTGGGCCTTCCAAAACGTTTCTCTGGCTCTAATTAGAAATTACTACAATTCATTCAAGAGGAAAATGAAACTGAAATTTTCAGGTTGGTTGAGAAGAAAATTTGCCCAAGAAGACGAAGAGATCTTTATAAAAATTGTTGTTATGACCCTTACCGTCTATGCAATATCATGCTTTAAGTTTTCAAGATCTACTTGCTCAGCCTTATCCAGTGTCATGTCTTCTTTTTGGTGAATAGCTTGTGAAGACAAGAACAAGAAATTATTTCTGCCTAAAGCCCTTGATGGATTGAGTTTCAAAGATGTCCCTTCCTTTAACCAAGCTCTGCTTGCTAAGTAGGCTTGGAGACTAATTAATTCATTGATTACCCTTTTCAAATTGTTTATGAAAAATAGATACTTCCCAGGATCCGATGCAATGTAGGCGGTTCTCGTTCTTCCTTTGCTTGGCGTAGCCTTTTATTTGGCAGGGAGCTACTATCCTGAGGTTTAAAACAGATGGTTGGAAACGATGAATCACTGCATGTTTAGGCAATAAACTGGTTAGACAATGATTCTCAATGACCTCCTCTAATGAAGAATCAGTTTGTTGATATTGATCTGATGGTGAGCGAACTGATTGATCAAGAAACAAAACTATGGAAACATGACTTATTGGATGATCTTTTCTCCATATCAGATGTGGAAGAGATCACAAGAACTCAGTCTGAAACTCATATTATAGACTATTAAGGAGAAGATCAAGGTCAATCAGATCATTTATATATGGAATGTAGATTCTCTAATAACTCTCGTCTCTTGTATAAATATGTGTACTCTCAATATCAATAATATACAGAACATTATCACATTCTATATGGTATGAGAGCTTTGCATGTAACATAATCTCTCAGCCACCAAAAACTTTGTTTTTCTTCTCAAATCTCCTATGTCGACATCATCTGCCGATCTTATCGACATCACTCAGCAGACATTACTCAATGTCAACATGTCAAATATCACGAGACTCACCTACCAACTATGTAACCTTGAATCTGCAGGTACATGCCCTCTTGGATGGCTATGACCTTGCAGGTCATCTCGACAATTCTACAGCACCACCAACAGCCATTGTTGTTGTCAACAACATCACAGCCCCGGACCCTGCCTTCAATCTCTGGAAAAGATAGGATCGCTTCCTCTACAGCAGCCTTCTTGGCTCCATATCTCTCACGCTTCAACCCCTTGTCACTCACTGTCTCACCACCGCTAACATCTGGCAGACCTTATCTACCACTTATGCAACTCCTAGCAGAGGTCACATCAAACATATCAAGCATCAAGTTAAATAGTGGATCAAAGGCACTAAAATCATGGATGATTACATTCAAGGTATCACAACCAAGTTTGATCACCTTTCTCTTTTGGGAAAATCCATGGATCATGAAGATCAAATTGAATTTGTTCTCAATGGTTTCCCTAAAGAATTTAAAGCGGTCGTTGACCAAACAGAAGGCAGAGACGTCGCTCCCTCTCTGGTTGAAGTTCATGAAAAACTTTGTAATCATGAAGCCAAGCTTTTAATAGCCTCAAACATCTCCTCTGTGGCTCCTATATCTGCTAATACCGCTCTGTCAAGAAAAAAGAACAACTCTAACACCTGTACGTCTCGTCAGAACCAACAGTGGACAAACTCTCAGCCTCGAACCGATAACTGCAATCAACATGGCTATCAAGGACGATGTCAGCTCTACGGTATTCAGGGTTATAGTGCTAAACATTGCCCTCAACTCCCACAACCTGTAGCTGCACCTACACGTCAGAACACCATGCCTCAATACACTCCTTGGCAACCATAACCGAATGTTGCTCTCACTCCATCTCATCCATTAAACTGGATCCTAGACAGCGGAGCCACTCATCACATGACAAATGACTTAAGCAATATGTCATTATATCAACCTTACTAGGAGAGGACAACGTTCTCATCAGTAATGGGTCTCCTTTCCCCATCACTCAAACGGGTATATCCACTCTACCCTCTACGACTCAAACTTTCACACTACATGATGTTCTTTGTGTTCCCAGCTTACACAAAAACCCGATATCTGTTTACAATTTGTGCAAGAATAATAATGTTTTTGTCGAATTTCTTCCTTTTCGCTTTCAGGTGAAGGATCTGACTCCATGGTCATGTTGTATCAAGGAAGAGCTAGAGCTGAGTTGTATGAGTGGCCAACTACCGCAACCTCCATCTCCGCCTACATCACCTCCACCTTGCCAAAAAAGTCTTTGTCTAATTGGCATCACTGCCTTGACCACCCATCAACAACAATTCTTCACACTACTTTATCCAAGTTTTCTTTACCATTTTCATATTCTTTTTCTAAACCATTGTCCTTTGTTGATTGCTCCATCAATAAAAGTAACCAACTACCGTTTTCTAAATCTACAATCACATCAACAAAACCTCTTGAATATGTGTTTTCAGACTTATGGATCTCACCAGTTACATCCTTTGAAAATTACAAACACTATCTAATTCTCATAGATTATAATACTAGATACACATGGCTATACCCACTCAAAATAAAAGGCCAAGTCAAAGATGTGTTCATACTATTCAAGGCTCTCGTTGAAAACAAATTTTCAACAAGAATTGGCACACTTTTCTCTGATAACAGAGGAGAATTTATAGCACTCAGATCATTCCTCTCTACCGTTGGTATCACTCACCTCACAAGTCCTCCTCACACTCCTTAACACAACGACATCGTAGAAAAAACATAGACATGTGGCGGAAACTGGACTTTCGCTTCTTACAAACGCTGGTATGAATCACTCCTACTGGTCTTTTAACCTCCTCACAGTAGTATACCTCATAAACCGTCTCCCCACCCCTGTTCTAGACATGACCTCACCATACCTCAAACAATTCCAAACACCTCCCAGTTACACCAAACTAAAAATATTTGGCTCATTGTACTTTCCCTGGCTCAGACCCTATAATCACCATAAACTTGAAGCTCACTCCACACTGTGCGTCTTTGTAGGGTACTCATCAACTCCAAGTGCTTATTTGTGCCTTGAACCAGTCGGTGGTGGCCTCTTTATATCAAGACAAGTCAAATTTTACGAATCAATTTTCCCTTTCCGCCAAATCAAAAATCACAACCCATAAAATATCCAACAAAACCAGACCACAATTCAATCGTCGAGTCCATCCCCTTCACCATGCGGCTGCCACTCATACCACCAGCTCTCTCTCCACCTCACTCACCGGCTCCACCGTCATCAGGTTCTCATCGCGAAAACGTGCAAGAAAAAAGCAATTTTGACTCTCTTGGTTCACGTGAGCCAACTCACAATTCAATGACCCAGTCCAATAACAATTCGTAGGCCTAAGATACTTCATTAGATCAGCCAAAACCAAGGTACACAAATTCTGCCCAACTTTAGTGCAGGCCTAAGAAGGTTCCACATCCTTTCCATTGGTCCAATCCACTCACATCATCGAGTTCCAACCCATGACTTCTTTGTTGCTATCAACGGAATCATCTCCACCATTGACTAACGCACATCTGATGCAAACTCGCCGGAAAAACAATATAATCAAGCCCAATCCAAAATACAACCTCTTTGTTGCACGTGATCGTTATGTATTGGCTGAACTACATACAGTAAAACAAGCGCTCAAAGATCCTAATTGGTGGGTTCCAATGTCAACAAAAATCGATGCTTTTGCTAGAAATCAATCCTTCTATCTAGTACCCAGACCTCAATACCACAATGTCGTTGATTGCAAGTGGATTTTCAAAAACATATATTTGCCAGATGGTACTCTTGCCAGAAGAAAAGCAAGACTTATTGCTAAAGGGTATAATTAAGAGTATGGTCGAGACTATACAGAGACGTTCAGCCCAGTGATAAAGTCAACAACCATCAGACTTGTTCTTGACATTGCAGTCTCTCGCTCGCAGCCTATTCAGCAACTTGACATCAACAGCGCATTCCTTCAAGGAACACTCACTGATGAAGTATACGTGGAGCAACCACCTGGCTTTGTAGACTCTGAGCATCCTGATTATGTTTGCCGTCCCCGCAAAGCAATATACGGTTTGAAACAAGTCCCAAGGGCGTGATATGATGAAATTCACCTCTATCTTTTCATCATTGGTTTCATAAATTGTCTTGTACACACCTCTTTATTTGTTCTCCACGATGGTAAATTTTTTGTCTACCTACTAGTCTATGTAGATGATATTCTTATCACATGGAATCAGAAATCAAGCATTGAGAGGATTCTATCACTATTGGCAGCGAGTTTTTCAATCAAAGATCAAGAAGATCTAAATTATTTCTTAGGTCTTGAAGCACACTGAACTGATGCAGGCACTACAACAAAACATTAAATTACCAACACAATTTTACAACGTTTTTGGGAGGAAAGATTTTAGGGATCGATTACCAACG
>OVBA01005065.1:0-21182 GCA_900406435.1 Lepidium aucheri
CAAAAACAACCTAAAATAATACTCTAAAACCATTAAAAATCACACTCATCATCCATGTACCCCAAGGTATTTCTAACAAATAAGAAATTATGAGGATGTTTTTCATGATTTTGTAAACACATAAGGTATTTTTGATGAAATCCTTTTAAAGTTTTATACGTTAAAATAATTTTTTTTAATAAAACTTAACACCCTATCTTACATTATTTATTTCGTATCATATTCCTTTATGTTAAAACTTTTGTAGATATATTAAAAACAATGTTTTACAATTCAAACTAAACTAAAATAATTTAACGTAAATATATTCTTTAATTTTTATCTTATATTCTTAATTATTTTTTCTTCAAAATATAAAAGTTAAAAGTGGCAAAACACAAGAAGATACGAAAAAGAGTAATAAGCTATTGTTCTTCTTTGATTTTTTGTAATAAACCTTAGTTAAACCTTATAAAAATATTCCAAAACCTTAATAAAATCCTAAAAAAACTGTTTTCGTAACTATATCTTTAGAAAAACCTTTATAAAACTTTGTTAAAATCTTTTTAAAACCTTATAAGTTGATTTATGGAAATTCAGTTGCTTGAGATGAATTTGACATCATTGATTTATAATATGAATAATAATTTGTAGCACCTAATAACATAGCTAAAAGAATTTTGGGTGTTCAAATGATTATTGTTGAGATCTATCTCAAATAAAAAGATGTTAAAAATTTTAAAAGAAGAGTTTATGGAAAGATAATAGGAAAATTTTGTAGATAAAAATACTTTTTTTTGTATTCAAATGAAATAAAACAAGTCTCTTTTTATAGAGCATATAAAATGATGAATTTTGATATAACATCTACATTTTTAAAAATTATTTTATTATAAAATTATTGATTTTAAATAAGTAGGATAAAATAAAATCAAAAATGTAAAGTAAATTATTAAATGACACATGGCTGCGTGATTCCCATTTTCCTTTCTTTCTACATGTTGACTAGTCTCAACATGGTGAGTGTTGGAACCGGTCTTAACACAAAAAGTACTGAAATAATAATTACTGATTAAAAGCGTGAGGAAAAATGGGCAAGGTTACTTGTAGATTAGATAGAGAACAAGAGCTAGTTAGCTAAGAACAAGAAGAGATGATTGCCGAATTGATGTTCTTATTAGACTGTTTATGCCAAAAAATGGATCCCTTTTTCAAAGGATTGTCCTTATATTTATAGTTTATAAAGGCGGTTACATGTGTAGAAAATAAAGAAAGATTTACAAGTCTGATGATAAGACTGAATCTGTTACAATTCGTGCTAGATTTGTGGAAGTTTTCCATGTCAGAACAGGAAAACTTCTATTTATCATTTGCTGATGTGTCATCCAACTTCTCTTCAGGTTCGTGGAACCTTCTAAGACGAGACATTTTGCCGAGTCGAATATTTTATCCGAGTTGAAGACTTAGTGCTTGCAACGAGGTTGTTTTTTGTATTCGACCCGTTGTTTTTAGTGGACCAAAGTAGGATCTCGGATCCACCTCCAACAATTATCCCCCCCAAGACTCGGAAAATTCTAGTACCAAATTTCTGAGTCGGAAAGGTTGTTTCATCTTCCAAAATCTTCGGTCCATGTGTCAGTTTTGCAGCGGGCTAGTCGAATAGTTGCCTTGGTTAACGCGAGTCAACATTGCGCATCGATTCTTTATCTGCACTTTGATTATAAATAGTGCTCCAGTTCCTCCCGTATTTTTACTTTCAACCGAAAATTACGAGATAACTTCTCTCTCTTTTTTCCCTCTCTACTTTTGTCGAGTTAATTTGTTTATAAGTGAATACTGCCGGAATGGAAAGAAATAATTATAGTTCTAGTTCTGAGTTCGCCGACTCTAGTCCGTCTTCTGCTTCTAGTAATAGCTAAACTCAAGAGGGTGTAGAGATGTTTTTTGTAGATAGCCCAGATAAGGGTTTGGGTGACTGGCACGTTAGTCTTGATGTCGGTCCATTCATCATTAATTTAAGGAGATTAGATAAATCATATTTAGCGTGTCCCAAGATGAGGGATATTGAGATTGCTACTGACCCTGATTCCCGTCTGTGGAATCCTTTAGAGGATTTCATCGCGATTTATGACTGGTGGTTCACGGAAACCAAAATGTGGTTCCTAATTCTGGATTTGTTACCTTGGTATTGTTTTGCCCAGAAAATTGGTGTGTCCCAACTCAGAGCTGTAGGAATTGCGAACATCGTTGGGTCTCAGATTCTTGGAAGCGAGGCGAGTGTTAATGTCTCGACTCTCTTCTTCAAAGAATTAATAGATCTCTACAAAGCCATGTCCTCTGAGGGGACCTTTTTTGCTCATTCAAAATCCGGAAATCAGTTTTTAGATAATCCAACTTTCAAGGTTTTGAAATGGAAAACTTGCTACTTTATTTTTGTCCTAGCGATGTCTTTTGTTCCCTGAGACCATTAGAATTTCTTTCTACTTGGACGAGAATTCCTGGTAGATTTCTAGGTGTTTATTTATGACTTGCTAGATTACTTCTTCTTGATTCTTATCTTGGCCCATTTCTTTTTTGTAGTGAAACATCGTTCTCAGCTATCAAATTACCACGAGCTTCGAGATCGCCTTTTCAGCACTCCTCGTCTTGATTGGAAACTTTTACCTGCGGGCCTCCTCTAGAAAACAGCTTCTCGTTACCAAAGAGGTAGTTTTATCATTCCTGCTTTTTACGTGTCTTGTCTCTCCTTGATTTTGACTGAGTTTTTCTCCTTTTCCAGGGGTTCTTAACACCGACATGGGGGTTGGTGATTTCAAAATGCCCAGCATCCTAGACAGTTTAGATGCTGTTCTAGGAAGCCCTTCAGCTCCCCACAGACGGCGCCAACTATTGGAACCAGTCTTAGCACAAAGAATACTAAAATGGTAGTTTCTGATTAAAAGAGTGGAGGAGAATGAGCAAGGACAATTGTAGATTGGATTGGGAGCAAGAGCTAGTTAGCTAAGAGCAAGAAGAGATGATTGCCGAATTGATGTTCTTATTAGACTTTTGTATGCCAAAAAGCGGATCCTTTTTTCAAAGGATTATGCCTCTATTTATAGTTTATAGAGGTGGTTACATGTATAGAAAATAAATAAAGATTTACAAATATGTTGATAAGACTCAGTCTGTTAAGATTCAATCTAGATTTGTGGAAGTTTTCCATGTCGAAACAGGAAAACTTTCATTTATCGTTTGTTGATGTGTCATCTGACTTTCCTTCAGGTTTGTGGAACCTTCCAAGACGAGACATTTTGCCGAGTCGAATATTTTATCCAAGTTGAAGACTTAGTGCTTGCAATCGGGTTATATTCGACCTATTGTTTTCAGTAGATCGCAGTAAGATCTCGGATCTACCTCCAACAGTGAGTAAATTAACACAATTTAATCCACCTTATATTTAGTACTCTATTCAACATCTTCACGGGAAGCATTCAACTATTGAACCATTTTTCAACACCCTCATTCCACGAATCTATACTCATAGAATGAGACTTTTGAAAATTTGTTATCCATGTAATCACTTTAAAACTTTCAATAAATTTAGCACATCACATCAACCTTTGTTTTAATTCAAAATAAATAAATGAAGAAAGAATAACTAAAATACTCTTAATGTTTAGCTTAATTACAAAACTACTACTGATTACGTTAAGATTTAGAGGGTTGAAGTAAATTAACTTAAAACCTCATAGCTTATGAGACAGACTGGTTCCAAAACCATCTGCAGTTCAAGCACATCTTCCATATGCCGATGAGTAGAACACACATGTCAATGGGTATGCGGATGCTCCTTCTACAGAATGCAAAAATCAAGACTAGAAAGGAGGCATAGTTCATAGTCAATGGTATGCCAGTCCGATATTGCATGAGAGAACACACACTGATATTTGGGCTCAACTACAAACACTATCAGAGCCTGGATTACGAAAGAACTGCTGGGATTGATAGGTTTTGGAAGGAGCACTTTAGAGGTCTCAAAGTCATAAGATTAACGGACATCAAAAAAGAATTGGAGAGAATGGTTCCTGAGAGTATGGATGAACGTCTGAAGATGCTTCCCTTGTACTTCATTTGCAATCTGCTTGATGCTGCGACAAAGACAAAAAGAGATGCCTCGCGTGCAAAGCCATTCGTGTTGAGAGTTGTGGATGATCTAGCATTTTTTCAAGACTTTCCTTGGGGAAGATGGACCTTTGAGCACGTGCTTCGTGAGGTAGATCATACGGTTAGGCATTTTAATGGGAAAGTTAGAAACAATACTGTATGGTCCATTCCTAGTTTTGTTATTCCTCTAGAGGTTAGTTTAAATATTTTAAAGATTTGGTAATTGTTATATTGGGTAGTGTGCTAACATTGGCCTATATTTGTATCTTGTAGTTATTGGCTTTTGAGACAATCCCAAAACACCCTCCTGCACTTTTAGACTGTGCTTGGATGTTCCATACTAAGTTCAACAATCCTAGTGCTACAGGATACTCTCTAGCACAAATTAACCACTTTCTCTGTCAAACAAATGTTATTTATCCGAGTTATACAATTTATATATAGTAACATATTTATGTGAGTTAACTTTCTTTTGCAGGACATTGATAGTATCCTCATCACACATGTGATGAAGAAAGGATGATGTTGGCATCCATCACAGAAGAAGATGAGGATTTTAGAAATGATTATGTTGTGGATAGTTGGATGCAGCGTTTTTGCTCAGGGCTTACCATTGAATTTTGTTGTATGTTTGATAGTGATGTATAAGCACGATTAGGCAACGCACCGATGATAACTAGGGAAACTGCCGATGCAAGAACAGATGAAATCCATGAAATTTCAAATGATTTGGCTGAGCTTGTGAAGTTGATGCAGGAGGAGATGAAGTCGATGAAAGAAAAAATTGACGGTTTGAATGAAAGAGTCTTATCCTTTGAACAGGTAAAACTACTAATTAATGTGTAATTGTTCAACTACTTACGGTATTGTCCAACTATAGGCTCGAGGTGCAGTTGAATCCGAGAAGGTAGACAACGATGAGATTAACCCCGTTGAGGGTGAAAAAATTAGGTTGGCCCACACACTTCCTCTTTTCGTGGTAAAAATGCAAATTTCTCTAAATCTACTATAGTTTTACGTGGTTAATAGTTTCCAAAGAGTTTCACTTTTTAAGTTTTAAACTAAATTTAGTATTACATAGTGTAAGACATTTTATTTTTAGTTGTACACCTAATTAATCTAAATTTTCTGATGATTATAATTGTTTAGTATATTTAAACTCTTTAAAAACAGATTTATGAAACATCAAGTTTGTAAGTTTGTTATTATTTTGAAAGTAACCCTTAAATTACTAGTATGATGGTGTGTTGATTGTCACATTATAACTTATTTGTATCTAATTATTTTTTTTGACTTACTGTACAAAATATATATTATTATTCTACACATTTACCATTTACAAATTGTTTGTATCAATTTTTTTTAATTTATTTCATATATAACCGTATAATTTATTTCATATTTAATGTTTTGCATATACACAATGTTGACTTGTAGCTACGTTAAATAACACTTATATGACTTATATGACATACATGTGCACACTGGTTCAACAAAGAATGTCACATAAATAAGGTCAAGTTTTAAAAATTTGTACTAAGTTTGAAACATACATAAAGAAAATACATCACAAAATCGAGGATAAGAATCCCCAGATAACAAATTATGGAATTTCTGTCCCGCCCCACGACATCGTCTTTTTTTACCTGCGGATGGAAACATTTTTCTTTCCTTCTACCCTTTTTAACTTCCTCTCTCGAGGTAAGATCTCCACGGCTGCGACTTCATGAGGGACATTCCAATGAGACATATGTGGAACAAAATAAATTGTCCTAACATAGGCGAATGCCTACAACTCCATCCAAAAATATTTAGAACACAACTCATGCAATGCGATCGGGTTTCCAGTAGCAGCCCCTGATTTTATGTAATGAATATATGCAGCCAATGCGTATAAACAAGGATACTTTTTGATATCAAACACTCTGCATATGCAAGTCAACGTTTTTAATTCTGAAAATACGTCTTTCCACCGCCACCAACAACTTCAAATTCATAAGTGTTCAATCGCTTTATAATTAATCTCTCAGCAGCAGCCCATGGATCATGCATTAGATTCTCCACGTAAGGCACCAATTTGTTGTAATTCTTACCAGCCGTTGTCTCTAATCGATGCTCAATATACCACTTAGCAAATGTTCTTAAGATTGTATCAAGCATGAGGATAAGAAAGTATTTCCTTGCATTATTAAACACATTATTCATAGATTCCACACTATTGCTTGTGTCTATGTTGTATCTTTCTTTCTGGAAAAGGCACCTTGTCCATTTCTCTTTCACGGCTATGTCTTTTATATACTTGGCTGCAGCTAGAAATCTCTTCTTAAACAAGGAAAACTCACAGTTGAAATCAGCCTCTGTATACAGCCTACTCAATTCCATGAATTTCCATGCAACTACAGCTTTATTCGAACCTTTTGCATGACCTTTCACATTTTGTGCCATATGCCATATGCAGTACCTATGATAAGCTTTTGGATACACATTACCTACATCACCTATGAGTCTCGGATTCCTGTCACTCATGAATACCAAACTGTCAGTATCAAGTATAACTGTTTTCAGCTTCTCAAAAAACCACGTCTAAATAGCATCATTTTCTCTATCAAGTACACCATACGCTATGGGATAATTATGGCAATTAGGATCTTGTGTTATGGCAAAAACTAGGACACGACCATATCCATTTTTCAAGAAAGTTGCATCCACAATGATGGCTTTTCTCATCACCTTAAACCTTTGAATGAAAGCACCCAAAGGTATTAAAAGGTACCTAAATTTCCCATCATCGTCTACTTTTAGATGTGTTACTGTACCCACATTCACCTTCTCTAACATAAACAGATACGAATACAACATTTTGTAGCTTTCTTCCACTGTGCCACGTAAATTACTTATAGCTAGTATCCTCCCTCTCCTCGTAGTTGAGTATGATATACTCACGCCTAATTTAGTCCTAACAAGTTCCCTTATAACTTTAGGAGTTGGAGTGTTAATCTGACCTGGAAATTCCTTTTGCAAAATAGATGCAACTAATTGTGGTGTGCCTCACCTCTTCGTGTGGCCCCTCTCACTCTGACTAGCCTGAGAGCATGTATGCATTTTGGTGTAATTTCTTATACGGATCATTTCAGTATCTTTAATCCTTGAAGCTCTTATACTCCAACTGCAGCCGTCTTTATCACATTCTAGCACCAATCAAGTTGGTTCAAACTCTTTTATATTAAAATCTATTGCCAAATGATCCTCTATCCACTGCCTCTTGCAATGATTTCTTATTCTGAAATTCTTGATGCAATCTCAATTCCAAACCATCATCCCATTCTTCTATGAACTGGATACTTTCTACAACAACTCCGCTCTCAATAAACTCATCATCAATATCCAATCTCTCAATATCCACTCGCTCAATATCCACCCTATCATTACGTACATTTTCTGGTTCAATGACATCATCAACACCGTTATGACCTACCATTTCTGGTTCTACATAAATAGTTATAGCATTGGCTGCAATTTCACCTTCACCACTCTCATCGTAGTTCTTACTAATCAAACTTCGACCCACTCTTGATACCTGTCCTGACATTTCCAGAGGCTCTTCCAGTCTTTTTATCGCCTCCACAAAAAATTGGCATCTACCTCCTCATTCATTACTATACAATAGATAACCACACAAATCCACATCATCATAGATAGTCATTTCCACCTCACGTCCGACCATAGGTGGGTGGAAGCTCAAGTTCAATTCAACCTTTCTTGCTGCATCTAACCCAAGTCTCTTGTATAGACATTTTTCCATCATTGACATGGTAGTATCCTCTACTGCATACTGTATCATTAGACATCTCCAGCTGCACCTTCGCACTGAAACCATATAATGAACTCCTCGCTCTTTGTTTTATGCCAAAAACTAAATCAATTAAATAATACTGAAAGTAGTTTTACCGAGTTATACAATTTTTATCAGAAAAATATCACCAGTAGTAGTTTTACCTAGTTATACATACATGATATCACCTGAGAAAAAATAGGAAACCTAGAATAGACTCGGGTTCTAGTCTACAACGCATGACGCATTACTTTTGTAGTTCTTACAGATTCCAAGTCCTAATTTACCCATATCGGATTCCACCCAGATCCCATTGATTACATTATATCATATAAGCAACCAAAATCATCAAGAAATACAGAGAAAAGGTTCGACGCGGGATCCCGTTCAAAGCTCTAATCTCTATATTAGAGCAAGAAAGGTATATGGAGCTATATACAGATTCAATTAAGTTACCTTCATGGGAGACTAGATAGAAATGTATAGCAAGATAGTTATGCAGAAATAGAGCTTTCAATGAGTTGGATCCTCGTGGCGGCGGTGATATCACTGACTCTGGAGCACGTTGTCGTTGTTGTCGAGAGGGAAGCTTCCTCGTCGTCCCACCTTTTTATTTATTTTCTAATTTTGTTATTAAATTTTTTGTTTTCTTTTAGTTTTTAAGAAAGTAGAAGAGAATAGATGTATCACATTTCATTAAAATTGATTTGGTATTAGATTAAAAGTGGATATAGCACATTCTCCTTTCTTCATTTTGGACTCAAGAGATCATGTCCCATTTTTTTGTCTTGAGAGTTTTATAATGTATTTGAGTAATTTCAATCATATAGATCATTCTAGTATTTAAACAAAATTTTAAGATTATTTTAGGTAATTACCCATAACTTAATAATATAAAATTTAATTCAACTATTTTAACAGTAATTTTGGTTTGGTTTAGTTAAATTTTTAAGATTTTTAAAATATAGACTTCATTTGAAATTAATTTAAAATTAATTTTGGTTTTAAGTTTTATTTGAGATTATAGTTTGGTTCAATTTGATATATATATGTATTTAATTAAAAAGATTCTATTATCAAGTTATTAAATACATATGTTTATAAAAATGAAAAGAAAAATTGTATGTTAATTTAAATGATAAAATATTATACTCATTTAACAAAATTAAATTCTAAGTTGGAATTTAAAAGTAATAGAAAACTAGTTTAATATTATTGATACAAAAATAATATAGAATTTTATGACAATTTAAGTAATCATATAACGTGGAACATCGTAATAAAATTTTAAATATAAATTTATTTAAAAAATAAGTTCAAATATAAATTCAACATAACAAAGTTTAATAAATAAAACACATAAATTTTTTTATTAAGGTAGTCGTCCTTTGTAAATTTCACTTATGAGTGTGTCTTGCAATCTTTTCATAACTCTGTCACATATACGCTCATATGCAATATGTTCATCATCATCATCATCATCCATCATCATCATCATCATCATCATCATCATCATCATCATCATCATCATCATTATCATCATCATCATCACCATCATCATCATTATCATCATCATAATCATCATCATCATCACCATCATCATCATCATCATCATCATCATCATCATCATCATCATCATTTTCTTCTTTTTCATCAACATGAGCTTGATAATATTATACCATCTGCCAATGTAAAAATTCATGATCCTCTTGATGTGAATCACGTACGAAGTTATGTAATATTATTGTTGTTGTTACAATCTTAATCTACCTAATCAAATAATATTTTGGATGCTTACAGTCTAAAATTCTGCATTTTGCTGTCCATATTTTAAATATTTGTTCAATCACTAATCTCAAACTCATATGCTTATAGTTGAAATTTTTTTGCATGTTTGATGGTGGCCCGCCTCAAAAAAGCTGATCAAGATGATATATAACTCTATGAAGCGATCCATGATAAAATTCCTTGTGAAATATTCTCAGTCAACCAAATAATATTTTTCATTTGGCGGATGTGGAAAAGAAGCTTCTTTTTTCACAATGATTCACAACATTTGTATCATGTATTCTGCCTGGAACGCCTACATGTGCATATCTGAACTTCATCTCAAAGTTACATACTCCCTCCGTTTCTGAAACAATGCTATTCTACAACTTGACACACTAATTAAGAAATAAACTTAAATTCTCTCTATACCCTTAATTAGTTGATGATATTACAATTAATAATATTTTATATTTTGTTGTAATTATAGGAAATTTTTTATGAGGAGTCTATTAGATTTCCACAATTATTACATTCATTAAGTCCATGTATGAGGGAAAATAAATTCCTTTTGGTACAAAATTAAAACATTTGATATCACTAGAAAAACAAACCAAAAAATGGAGCCAAAAAATTTTGATGGAGACAAACAAACAAAACTTTAAATATTTGAGAGCATAGAAATGAGATCATCATCATCCATGTATTTATGATATCAATGACTTTTAATTAAAAATTTTAACCAACAAAAAATAAAGAAAAATACTTATTTGATTTGAATATTACACCTGTAAATGATGATGAATCAGCTCAGGTAAATGAAAAAATGAATATTGAGGATGGAGGATCAATGCCAATAAGAGTTGTATCATAACTGAAAGACATTCTTTTAATCGATTTGAATTTAAAGCCGATAGAAGATGACACAAAACCTTTGGAGCTAAATCTCATACAACTAAGACGAAAATGAAGATTGTTTTGTTGAAGATTTGGGTATGCCAAATATATTTAGATGTATAAATTTTTTCCTATACAATAAATTACTACTCCTATATTTTACATATAAAACTTGTATAATTTCATGTGCTTATTTTTCCTATATTGTTACATAATTGTGTTATTTTAATTTATATTTCTGAATTTTAAAATATTTTCTGCAGCACAACAAAATCATCAATCAACAAATGAAATAAAAAATGTCACTAATTATCAAAGATGGTCAATTTATAAGATAGGTGACATAGAGCACAAACGGGCAGCTAGGCAAAACAAAAACAAAAAAGTATCAGAATTATTTCTGATTCATTCGGTACATCAAATACAAGAATTAGCTAAGAATAGTCTTATTGATGCTTCAGTCGAGGTATATGAAAGAAAGACAAGTTATTGCGGTCGTAAGAGAGTTGAAATTGACTTACAAGGGATGGTTGATATTCATT
Organism: Lepidium aucheri; assembly: GCA_900406435.1. NCBI lineage: Eukaryota > Viridiplantae > Streptophyta > Magnoliopsida > Brassicales > Brassicaceae > Lepidium > Lepidium aucheri. The sequence goes on from OVBA01005065.1 coordinate 11,164, forward strand.
TCCCCCGACGAATAACTTTGAGAGCATTGGCAGAAGCTCTTGGGGTTAGTTATGTAACAATACATAGACGGGTGAGAGATGGTCTTCTACAACGTCACACTAATGCCTTGAAACCACATTTGAAAGAGGTAGCTAAGATAGCACAATTACAGAGTTTGCTTCACGAGCTAAAATTTATAGATATGTATAATATTGTACATATTGATAAGAAATGGTACTTCATAACTAAGAAATTAGAAAATTATTATATACTTCCAGCTAAAGATGAACCATTGCAGATATGTCAAAGTAAAAAATTTTAGCAGAAATGTTATGTTTTTGGTTGCCATGGTTTGTCCAAGATTTGATGATATAGGAAATGGAGTTTTTTTTTGGGGGGGGAGAAGGGAATTGGAGTTTTTCCTTTTTTCACGATGCAACCTACGCTAAGACGAAGTAGAAAATAGAGAAGTTGGGATTATGGAGATCAGATCAATTACTTGATGAAAAGAGAACACATAAAAACATGTTTAATTGAAGAAGTTATTCCCAAGATTCAATAAATATGGCTAGTTGAAGATTTAGGAAAAACTATATACATTCAACAAGATAACGCAAGGACACATGTCAATCCAAGTGATATAAATTTCAAGAAGCCGATTCAAAAAAAGGTTTGATATTCAGTTAATGTGTCAGCCGCCATGCTATCCAAATTTAAATGTTATTAACCTCAAATTTTTAGTGCTATCCAAGCTTTGCAACATAAAGTATATCTAAAATGTTGAGGAATTCATAAGTGCTGTCAAGAAGTCTTTTGATGAGTATCCAACAAGAAAGATCAACCGTATCTGGTTAACTTTGCAACTTCCCATGCAAGAAATTATGAGAGTTGGAAGGTCTAATAACTAAAAAAAATCCACATTTGAAGAAATTGGAAGCATTTGAAAGAGAGAGTCTTCTTTCTAAACAAGTAATTTGTGATCCCACTATAATAAACAGTGTAAAAATCAAATAGAAACTTAAGCGTAATCAATTTTAAAATTTCTTTCGTATTTTGGTTTTGGTTCATTAAAACACAATTTGGATTATTTTTGATAGTGATGTTTTAATATTATATGAATATTTTAGTTATGTCCCCGATTTGTGACATTAATCCATTATCTCTATTCCATATATAGACAAAATACAATAAAATAATTAATATGGTGGATGATTAATTACAAACACACATGGAATAATGTGTAGAAGGGGAAGAGGCCCTCATGGAAGAAGAAAAACAAAGCATGCTGGAGTATTATTATGTCAATTTAATTAGGGATAAAAATGAAATTTTTTTGTCAAAAATTGCATCAAAACTCTAAAATGACATTCTTCGTGTAAAACATTTTTTCTCCTAAAATGACACTCTTTGAGAAATGAATGGAGTATAACAAGAACATTTGTAGGCACTCTTTTTCTTCTTTTAGAAGCTTCTACATTTCTACTAGGAACAAGAACTGAGATATGTGTTCTATCAAGTGCTCCAATACAATCTCTAAAAATTGGCCAATATCGATCATCATTCCTCAAAATTGAGCTTTATCCATGTCAACTTGCGTTCTAAAAGTTCTATCGAATTTGCTGCATACATGAGGACAACACTCAAAACTTCATCAAATTTTCTTATTACTATATTTAAAGCTCGGTGATATTTTGGAGCAATACTCCTCATAGTTTTATCTTGACCAACTACTTCAAAAAACATTGCTACCCTCTCCTCAACATAGGCATTGTGACTCCCATGTACATCATACTGTATAATTAGCATCCTACACAATGCTTCAAATGTTCCTTGGTTCATTTGTATAGTATCATGAGATTACTTATCTGATCCATACATTAATTTTTGAACATGAAGCCATCCCACATATCTGTCGATTCTATTGACCAATCTCTCAATATAAACCAATCTTAACAAATTGTCATCATCATCTTCCAACATTCATCTAATCATCTGCAATACCATAATAAAACATTGAAAGAATATTACAATACTCATCATCTGAAAATATCATACTACAAAGTCACTGAAAATAAAACGTCAAATTAAAATATTTTAGACAGTCATAAACAACACAAAGACAAAATAATCAAATGTCATTAAAATAGTTATAATATAAAAAAAAGACTCAATAGTCATAATCTAAAAATAAAGTCACTAAAGTATCAATCATCAAGCTTTATCCCAGTTTTATACTCTAGATACATAGTCTGATACTGAAGTAGTAAATGCTATGAGACCCTGTCGATTTACAGCTATAGATAAGAGAAGGTTAAGTGATGCATGGTAGAAAAGTGACCACATTTCAATTCCAGGCAACACATTCAAGATTTCTACGACTTTACTACACTAAAGCTATCCTCATGCTCTTGTCGCTCTATCATCTGCTCCACTAGCTCATTCTTACACACAAGATTGGTAATTCGTGTAGCCCAAGTCTCATTAACCATGTCGATCTCTTTAAACTTTCTTTTTGATCCTGAACCTCAACCTCTACTATGTGTTCCTATCATTGGTGGTGGTCTCATATTGCTGACAAAAGATTCAAATTCTTCATCACTCCACTATAGAATCTCAACTAGTTTCTCCTTGCTAAGCACTCCAATCTTCTGTTCCAATCACACAAACGGCACCAATCTCCTCTTTATATACTACATGTTAAGTATCAACTTGTTCTTATACTTTCTAGCATCATGTCATTCCCATAAAAGTTATAGAATCAAACTTTTATTAGAAAATAATTAAGATTAAAGTAAAAGTAACTGAACATTTATAATTAACACCTTACTAACCTTTTTTGTTCATTCCACCAATCCTCGGACATATCCAATCTTCCCATGGCAGCATAACCAAGAATATTGTTAATGAATCAACTTCTTCGTTTTATTGTAAGTTTCTACAAACATCATACTTGTTTTTAAATCTTTCCCAGATATATTTCTCCCCAAATCTCTCTTTAAACTTCTTTATGATGCCCTATTTTGGAGTTATAGTTAATCATGTCTTTGTTACATTCCTTTTTCTTTTTTCATCTATAAATAATTGATGAAAATAACGTCATTCTGCATCCATCCAATCAAAGTTCAATAAAATAGTCACAAGTTTATTCACATAACATTTATTAAATAGTAAAAAAATTATTTACATCATCCATATTTATTTTGTCCAAATGGCACATGGAAAATGGCAAATGACTCACATTATGTTACTAACCAGGAATAAGAAAACCCATGTTCATGATTAGAGAATTTTATAAAAATTTGAAATTAACCATCAAAAACATTTTAAAATGAGACAACTTGTGAACCACATTACAAACAGAAACATACGGTTTAGTATTGCAAGTACTTCTTTCCTTTTGGTCTCTAACTTATCCTTTGTATCAGTAATGTTCTCAATATTAGTAGTTGATTTCCCTAGAAAACTAGACTATCACAGCAGAGCATTGATACTCTCAGGTTTCACCCTAAGTTATCTACTGCAAGTGCACAACAATGAAATAGTAATATTATAGGGATCGAATCCTCAAGGAACCAAGTATTGCCCTTTTGATCATCACCTATATTTCTCAAGCTATACTAGTTGAAATTCAAGAGACAAACCAGCAATATGTAAAACATAATAATAAAAGCACCAGGCATAAAGTATTCGTCGGGAAGTAGGAATCTAACTAGGAAAATATCTAGAGTATTACTTAGGTTCAATTCTTGACTTGAACAGAAAGGTATAACGAGTCTACTCTCGCAGTACTCGAGACTCCATTGACAATTTAGAGGTTCTAACTATCGTTGGTTCCAAATTTTTAACAGGCATTAAACAAGTAGGTTCAACTATCCACAATCAACCTAAACATCAGCTATCGCGATTAAGTATTGATTGCTCATCTAACCTAATTCATATTCCTAGCAAGCTTTTAGAGAGCTAACAACCTAAGTTCATAGATTAGTTGACCAGGCTATTCTAAGCATTAAACACAAGATTAGATGGAGAATACTCTTATTAGATTCGATTCTATTTGTCCATAATCATTGATTCCTAAATCCTTAGAAACCCTAAACATGATTGGTAAACTACTCAGACATAATCAAAATAGAAACAAAAGACATAATGAAAATAAACTTGAATTGCATAAAAATATGAAATAGAGAGTTAGAGATTCTTCTCAATGTTGAATTCTCTCTCTCTAGCTTACAAAATAGCTCAAAATTTCTCTATGAATAATGGTCGATGTGCCCAAAAAAAATAGAGTAGAAGTATTTATGTGTCCTAAGATCTAGGTGCAAAAAAGGAAAATTAGGTATTTCCTTTGTAGCTCGTTAATCGATCGATCAAGGCGTTGATCGGTCGATCCTGGATTTGTGTGATCGATCTCCAGCATGTCAAGTCGATCGTGGGGTCGAGCAATGTTCTGGCAAGAAGGCTTGATCAATCGCTCAAGAGGTTGATCGGTCTATCATAGGTATTTTCCATGAAACTTCATGTAATGTTCCAAAACCATCCAAATGAGACTCCAATGCAATGATCTAAGTTCCTACGTTTTCCACCTAAAAATAGCACAATATACAAACAAAAACTCTAAAAGTAGGCATGTTAATGAGCTCAAAACTAGCCAAGGCAAACATGTACGTTCAACGGCTCCAGCATTTGAGGACATGCCAGCTTCAACATTAGTCGATCGTCTGAATTTATGAGAAGGTTGTTTGTCCTCGCGAGTCCTCACCATAATCTGTACATATCGATCAAAACAAAGGAAAACCAAAAAAAATGAATATCGTCAAAATTTTTGTTTTTTAGAAATTGAAAATATAGAATTCAAATGAGAATTATGTTAAATCAATTGCTAAACTAGTCATGTAAAATCTAAATCATCCAGCAATTCTTCAACTAATAACACAAGTTCTCAATTCCAAACCGAAAAATTAAAAATTCTACAGCTTTTTCCAACAACCTAACAATTGATTTCTAGGCAACAATCTAACAATGAAATCGGTAAGAGGCTTTGAAATCATCATAGAATCATGACTACATATTGGTTTAACATATTTGAACAACAATAAATCAAAATCCAAAATTCTCAAAAAGTTTCACCAATTTTGTCAATTTCAATCAAAAATTTAGAAGTCATACTTTTGCCAATCAAGTTAGATGAATAGACAATTGGAAAGAGGAAGAAATTTCGATCAGTTTATGATTTTAAATCAAAGAAAACGGTTGAGAATCGAAGAAGTTAGAGGAGATTGAAGATATTCGCGAAAATCGCCTAAAACAACCGCGAAGAGATATGTGTGAACACAACTCGTATTTTCTGAGTTATAAAGACTTACATGGTCTGCTGATCAATCGATCAAGACATTGAACGATCGACCAAACCTCTCGTGGCATGCTGATCGATTGATCACGATCGTGTAGGTCGATCACTAGGTGTCGCACACATTTTTGGTCCACGATGATTTATCGATCACCCTTCTGCAAGTCGATCACAAGATCGAGTGTTCCTCTCCTTGAATATTTGATCGATCCATCCTCCAGCTGAGGTCGATCATAAGATCGAGTGCACACTTGAAAACACTGCTGATCGATCGATCACTGAGACGATCGATCGTTCAGAGCCCTTTGGTCCGATTTTTCTCACCTAAAACAAACTCAAAACAAAACTGAAAATCAAACAAAAACAAAAAAAACTATGGAAAGAAAAACTACCTATTATTGGGTTGTCTCCCACTCAGCGCTTATTTAAAGTCAATAGCTTGACTTGAATGCCACCTAATTGTTTAAATCATCCTTGGGAGGAATGATCACTTCCTTGGTTTTCATCTCATCCTTGATGAACTCATTGAGTTGTTCGTCATTCCTGTGAAATTCAGCACATGTTGTGTCCAGCAACACTACAGTTCCATCAGGTTGTAGTGCTTTTACTGTGTATGGTCCAGAAGATTCAAGACCAAGCCTTCGCGCAAAAACTTTTAGACACAAATTTTGAAGACGATTTTCAAAGTATTCATCGATTTGGTCAAAAAGGATACTATCATCATCATACTCAGTCGATTCGCTTACTTGCTCTTGATAGATCTCATATTCCTCATGCGACTCATACTCTGGTTCCTCATATTCCCAATTTGTGTTGATTAAGTTCACAAGCTCAACCTTCTCATTTTGACAACACAAATCCTTATCACACCACATAGGTCCTTAGTCGATTTTTCCATAGGGTAGGAGACTCCTTTATCAACATTTTCAAGCACCACTCTTTTGTTGGAAAATTCAATCCTTGCCCCAACAGTATTCAGGAATGGTTGACCCAAAAAATTAGGCATAGCTCCTCCCTTAGCATCCTCAACAACCATAAAGTCGGTTAAAACCTTGTAATTTCCACAATGAGTGTGAAATCAACTAACCTGCCTCTTGGGCTCTTAGAAGTGGCATCAACAAACAAAACAGATGAGATATGCTCCTGCATAACCTGGATCCTAAGCTCCCTCATGATCTCCAATGAGATCACATTGACACTTGCACCGATATCACAAAGCATCACCAAAAGTCAATTTTCCAATATAACAAGGAATGGTGAATTCTCCTGGATCTTCTTGCTTTGTAAGCTCCTTGAGATAAGGTATAGCAGATCGATACTTACTCTCACAGCTGCTCTCCTTACTCACATCGAGTTCCTTAGCCATCGAATGCACAACATTGCATGATTCTATAGGGTTCTTATCAACTTTACCTAGTAAAGCTCCTTGTGGCCACCTCATAGCTTCAGCTGTCTGCGCCACTTGTTTGTCCAGCTTCTTCATGTGTACTGAGACAGATTCAAACTTATTGTTCAAATCGTTGTACATGCTGTCCACCTTAGTGATGAGATCCCTAGTATAATTTTGCTGCTCAGTTGCAAGCTGTTAAATAAGAGCTTTAATCTCATCATTAGAAGTTCCAGATGAACTAGCTTGCCTTGTCGCATCTTGTGTGTAAGGCTTGTAAGGTTTACGCCAATCTCCAGCCCCTGAATTAAACCGTTGGTTGTTCCATCTATGCCCTGAACTCTGCACAAATGAATTATCCTGAAATGGTGATCCCTATGGCATTACTAGAGGTGGTATGACAATATCATGTGGATTCTCGACTTTGGTGCTCCTATAAGAGAGATATTTCTGGTTATGTTCCCTGTTTTTCCAATTCACATAATCGACCTCTTTCTGATCTTCAGACATGTCAGACTCAACCTGAACCTAGTCGAATTCCCTAGTGTCATGCAGCTGATGCACTCCTCGGTCATCTCCTCGACTAGCCTTGATAAGAATGTTGAGCTTCTCTGAGATCTCTTCTATCCTCTGAATCCACACTATTGACCTTCTCACTTTGATGTCCACAATGGTTCCCTGAACTTGCAGCCAAGTTATCGATGAGAGTGAAGGTTTCATCCCTAGTGTTTGTCATGAAGTCTCTATTGCTATCAGCATTCAAAGAGTTCTTATGCTCCCAATCGATTCCTCCATAGAAAGTGTTGAGCAGCTGCTCATCCAAATAACCATGATGGGGGCAATCTCATTGGTACTCTTTGAATCTCTCCCAAGCCTCATTCAAAGACTCACCAGAACGTTGCTGAAACGATGAAATCTTGCTTCTTAATACTGCAGTCTTCGACTTAGTATAGAACTGATGCAAGAAGGCAGCCCTAACTTCCTCCCACGTGGTTAATGAACCTGGAGGCAAAGATCGCAACCATCTAGAAGCTTTGTCAGAAAGTGAATGGTGAAACAGCTTACACTTCACATAGTGTGCATGGACTCTATTCGAGCTCGTGGTACTGCACATATCTTCAATGTGATCCTTTGAATTCTCTCCTGGGATACCATTGAAGACATATTGCTTCACTAATCCAATCAGCTGAGGCTTGATCTCATAGTCTTGCCTCTGGGTAGGTGGAGGTCGAATAGCAGACCTATTCTGATAGTATGTGTGAGGTGTATCCATGTCACCTATAGCTCGATGTTGAGGCTGTTCCTGCTACCTCCTAAGCATAGCTAAATATCTCTGCAACTGTTCAACCGTTTGCTGAACATCCTTGTTCCTCTGAACAATAGGCTCAGGATCCTGTGGAATCTATTGGTTTTCTCGATTCATTGTTTGTGCTCTGCTATTTTCTCTTTCAACTGTAGCAAGTGCTTTGTTATCAAAACCATGTAGATTCTCTGAACATGGCCTACATCTCTTAATAAACCTGAAACGAAAACAAAAACAAGACACAAAATAAAAATGTAAGTAAAAAAGTATAGACTTGAAAGCAAATTTTAATCAAAAGGCAACCGATTAGTTCCCTGGAAACGGCGCTAAAACCTTGATACTCTCACGTTTTAACCTAAGCTATCTACTACAAGTGCACATAATTGAAGTAGTAGTACTATAGGGATCAAATCCTCAAGGATCCAAGTGTTTCACTTTTGATCATCAACTATATTTCTCAAGCTATACTAGTCGAAACTCAAGAGACAAACAAGCAACTTTAAACGATGTAAAAATTAATAATAAAAGCACCAGGCATAGAGTATTCATCGGAAAGTAGGAATCTAACTAGGAAAACTATTCAGAGTATTACTTAGGTTCAATTCTCAACTTGAACAGAAAGGTATAACGAGTCTACTCTCACTGTACTCGAGACTCCAGTTGATAATTTAGAGGTCCTAACTATCGTTGGTTCCAAATTTTGAACATGCATTAGACAAGTAGGTTCAACTATCCACAATCAATCTAAACATCAGCTATCGCGGTTATGGATTGATTGCTCATCTAACCTAGTTCAGATTCCTAGCAAGCTTTTGGAGAGCTAACAACCTAAGTTCATAGATTAGTTGATCAAGTTATACTAAGCATTAAGCACAAGATTAGATGGAGAATACTCGTATTAGATTTGATTCTATTTGTCCCTAATCATTGATTCCTAAATCCCTAGAAACCCTAAACATGATTGGTAAATTACTCAGACGTAATCAAAATAGAAACAAAAGACATAATGAAAATAAACTTGAATTGCATAAAAATATGAAATAAAAGGTTAGAGATTCTTCTCAATGTTGAATTTTCTCTCTCTAGCTTACAAAATAGCTCAAAAAATTCTCTGTGAATAATGGTCAATGTGCCCAAAAAGAAATAGAATAGAAGTATTTATATGTCCTAAGATCTAGGTGCAAAAAGGAAAGTTAGGTATTTGCTTCGTAGCTCGTTGATCGATCGATAAGGCATTGATCGATCGATCATGGACTTGTGCAATCAATCTCTAACATGTCAAGTCGATTGTGGGGTCGAGCAATGTTCTGGCAAGAAGGCTTGATCGATCGCTCAAGAGGTTGATCGGTTGATCATAGGTATTTTCCGTGAAACTTCATGTAATAATCCAAAACCATCCAAATAAGACTCTAATGCCAAATCCAAGTTCTTACGTTTTCCACCTAAAAGTGATACAAAATACAGACAGAAAATCTAAAAATAGATATGTTAATGAGCTCAAAACTAGTAAAAATAGAGGTATATCAAGCATTCATTAGAAATTCAAATGTTTACAAAAACAAGAATCGAAAAGAGTAACTTTGTACAATGAGAAATACAGAAACATTTAACCAAGAAACCAATATGGTTCAACATAACCTTGAGTAGTGAATGCAATAACAGATTCCGATAAACTCTAAGAACACCAAACATCTAAACCCAAGTAACAAAAAGGACAACTTCAGATATCAATCTTATAATAGCATTAATCTGCATTATATACACAATATCTAATATATAGTAAGGTATAGCAGTATCTATGCTACATGTTTTATTATTCTTGAGATCATAAACAAAACCGAAACAATTTGAGTCTGTAAAACTAACAGTATATGGCATGCGGTTCATTGACATTAGTTTTTCTTTCAATACATGATGTCTTCTTGATTATGTTTGAGCTAGTTTATCTACTATGTTGGTACCAGGCCCAAAAGTCTGAAGAGGCCCAATAACAAAGAACAAG
>OVBA01005066.1:0-21180 GCA_900406435.1 Lepidium aucheri
TGTCAAAATTTTTGCAATTGTTTTGTTTTTGTAATCTAAATTCAAAATTTGCGAAAAATATAATAACAACTATAAAACAGAATTTGTCATCAACTTTAATCATATGTGGATACAGAATTTGGAAAAATATAATTTCAATTTTAGTATGTAAAGATTTAAACGTCTGTAAATATAATTTAAATGACTTAAATATTACTTTGTTTTTATAAAAATACTAATCATGAAAGATCAATAAAAATAAGTTCAATTATAGAGGTTAAATTGTTTTAAGTACTAAATTTAATGTCTATAGAATTTAATTTCAATATTCTTTATTGTTTTTAAGTAAATGAGTTTAGTGTCAATACTCACAACATTTCAATATCAAATCGAGACTAATACTTTTTTCCCTTCTATATTGTTTAAAAATTTAGTTTTTTTTTATAATATAGAAAACACATTTGTAATGAATTTTAATTTCTATAAGTGGATACAAAAATTAAAAAATACATTCACAAATATAAAATGAATATTTTCATATTAGATTTTTTTAATTACAAATGTTTTAAAATGTTCAATACTAAATTAATATATGTATCTTAAAATTTATTATTTTTTTTGAATTGCGGTTTAAAATTTATTATACATATTTAAATTATGGTTTAAATTAAGAAGTATTGAGTATATAATTTTTTTACAATTATGGTTTTAAATTTAGAGGTACAAAATTTATCATATATTTTAATTATGGTTTAAAATTAATAGGTTTTAAAAAGTGGATTGATAATGTGGATGATGATGTGGCTTCATGAGAAGAGAGGAAGATTCTACTTTATATATATAGATATATATCATTATTAATGAATTTAGGAAATTTTTAATTTGTGTTAGATTCTTCCAAAACCCCGTTTTACTTTTAATCTGATAGTTAAAATGTTATAGCTAATAATTTAGTATCAAAGTTTGATTTCTATCCGTTAGTAATTTAATAAAGAAATTTTAGGAGTATGTTTAAGGTTATGAATCCGGCAATCTCAATCAAATGTTGATAAAAAAAACAACATGAGATTAATTTTTATATTTCTAAGACAGAAAAGCTAAAGGGGGGGGAGAGATTCTAGAAGAATTTAATACAAATTTATGAAGGTATGGTTTGAATTCTAGGATTTTGAGCTGGTTTAGCTGAAGTAAACCGGAAATTAAAAAGCGGGTCTAATGGACTTAAGCGATAAAGGGCTGAGAACGGAGAAATTATTGATGCGGGCTTGGAACATCAAAAATGGACCTCAAAACAAAGGCGATGGCCCATTAACAGAGTCGCAACGAAACAGAGTCATATCTTCAGCGAGTGAGAGAGACCTTTTTTACCTTGTTCTTTCTTTTTCCATCATTGTTGTAGTCTTGTAGAGCTCGAGATCTTTGTTTAAACCAAGTCTACTAGTATTAGGAACTTCATCAGAGTTTAACAGATCGTATCAGCTTTTTATCCTCTTCACTGCGCAATTACGCGGCTGCTGTAACCTATTCGAGGATCTAGAGGCTGTTGCTTTATCATCTGACAGGGTTTAAAGTGGATTAATTACAGAAACCTAGAAGAGCTTCTGGTCGTGGAGGACCTACTGCTCTTGTCGAAAATTAAAATTGGTCCACCTTCACTTTTCCTCAGTTACCTAATACGTGTATAATAAAGTACATTAGTAAATTTAAAACATTGACTCTGCTCGTAATCACTGTTTAACGAAACTTCTAAACACGGAAGATATTTTGACCAAATCAACGCTGTTCAATTGAACGATTTTTCTTATTTTGATTCAAGTTTCAATATCTGTAACAAGCATCTGAGCAAAAAGTAAAATCTCAAAAGAAAAATGTGTCTGAACAATCTGTTTTTAATCCTCTGTTTTGTCCTTGCCGCTAGCTTGAGCCACGTCTCAGAAGCACAAGTATGTGGGAGTTCTATGATTTTCACTCCTAATGGTGCTTACGATAAAAACCGTCGTTTCATTCTCTCAACTCTTGCTTCCAACGTCAGTTCTCAAAACAATCTCTCCTACAACAACTCGGTCGGTGAAGGTCTTGGAAGGATCTATGCCTTAGGCTTCTGTATTCCAGATAGTGATCCGAAGTTCTGTTCCGTTTGTATCCAAGAAGCTTCCGAAGGTTTATCAAAAAATTGTCCTAACCAGGCGGACTCATTCGACTGGAGAACCACCAACATGACGTTCTGTTTTGTTCGTTACTCCAACAGTTTGTTTTTCGACAAGATGGATCAAGAGCCGACAGCAACATTTTACAATACTGGAAGGTTTCAAGGGAACCTTACAGCTTACAACAGAACATGGGAGGCGCTCATGGAATTTATGATCACCCGAATCGGTCAAAAACAATACCTAGCCGAGGTATCCCCTGAAATAGATTCTGCTCGTATATACACTATGATGCAGTGTATTCCAGGGATTTCTTCTAACGATTGTGAAACCTGTATACGAGAAAGTGTGCGTACTTACCAAAGTTGCTGCAGTGGCAACATTGGTGGAGTTGTTGGCAAACCGGTCTGCTTTTTCCGGTGGGATGGTTATCCATATGGTGGTGCCTTTGGTGGCACGCCATCTTCACCTTCTCCAGAATCTCAACCCACGCTGCGTCCTTCTCTTCCAGATGAGAATAGTATTTCTACAGGAACTATTGTGGGGATTGTTGTTTCTGCGGTTATATTGTTGGTACTGCTAAACGCTTTAGGACTAGTTATTTGGAAGAGAAGACAATCATACAAATCATTACAACATCAAAGTGAGTTACATGTTATTGCAGCTGATGATGACATGATAAGTCCACAGTCTCTGCAATTTGATTTTGCGACTCTAGAAGCTGCAACAGATCAATTTTCAAGTAACAACAAGCTAGGTCAAGGCGGATTCGGTGCAGTTTACAAGGTATACATATATATGAGCTCTCTCTCTGTTATATGTGTGACTGTCTTGATTAGTCATGAAAGCTAAGAAGCTTTTCATATGTATATATTTAGGGAATATTGCCAAATGGAACTGAAATTGCGGTGAAACGTCTATCGAGAAATTCAGGACAAGGCACACAAGAGTTTAAGAACGAAGTTGTGATTGTTGCTAAGCTTCAACACAAGAATCTTGTTAGGCTTCTTGGGTTTTGCTTGGAAAGAGATGAACAGATACTTATCTACGAGTTTGTCCCCAACAAAAGCCTTGATTATTTCCTCTTTGGTAATAAAAAAGTATAAAACTACATTTAGTTTATGTTGGCAAACTATTCTTAATGTATTAGTATAATGCAGACCCAGCAAAGAAAAGTCAATTAGATTGGGAAAGAAGATACAACATCATAGGAGGAGTTACAAGAGGGCTTCTCTATCTTCATCAAGACTCAAGGCTGACCATCATACACCGTGACATCAAACCAAGTAACATTCTTTTAGATGTTGATATGAACCCTAAAATAGCTGACTTTGGAATGGCCAGGAATTTCAGAGTGGACCAAACAGAAGACCAGACAGGAAGAGTTGTCGGAACCTTGTAAGTATTCAGTTAGAGCTTAATTTTCCGATGAACCATATTTGTTTCTTAACCATGTGGGTATTTGCAGTGGTTACATGCCTCCAGAGTATGTGACAAATGGCCAATTCTCTACAAAATCAGATGTCTATAGCTTTGGAGTATTGATTCTGGAGATTGTTTGTGGCAAGAAGAATAGCAGCTTCTCTCAAATGAATGAGTCTGGTGGCAATTTGGTGACTCATGTGAGAAAGTTTATGAAGAACTTTACTCCATTTTCATTTCGATCGAAGTTTTGATTCTCATATTGAGTTTCTTGGCAGGTTTGGAGGCTTTGGATCAATAAATCTCCACTAGATCTCATTGACCCTGCAATTATAGAAAGCTATAACAATGATGAAGTCATTAGATGCATCCACATTGGTCTTTTATGTGTTCAAGAAACTCCTGTAGATCGTCCATCCATGGCTGCTATCTTCCAGATGCTCACCAATAGCTCAATTACTCTACCGGTGCCTCGACCACCTGGATTTTTCTTCCAAGACAGACGTAGTCTAAAGCCTTTAGCATATGGATCCGAAAATGGCCAGTCCAGTAGCAAATCCATTCCTTGTTCTATGGATACTGGAACAATCACGAGTGTCACTCCTCGGTGAAGTCATTGCTTTTCCACTAGTCCGTACCACTTGACTTGTAGTAAAAACAACCATTGGATCAACAAAATCCTTTGCTAGATTCAATATTCTACAAATTTAATTTTTTTAAATTGATTATGGATGAATCGAGGAAAGTTTTGACTTAATATTCTACAAATTTAATTTTTTTTAAACTGAATATGGATGGATTGAGGAAAGTTTTGATTTGTATTTGATTCTTCCAAAACACCACTTAAACATGGGGATTCGAGAAAAATTTTAACACAAAAACTATGGAGGTGTGGTTTGATTAAATTGATTTTTTTAGCTTTTTTGAGCTAGTTCAGGTTTTTTGTTATAAATTATAAATTCTTTGTTTTGTGGATTATTTTGAAGAAAAAATCAAATAAGATATTTTTTTGCATTTAAAATCAAATTTGGGTGTCGAGTTACTCTAAGTCTGGTGGTTAGGATGATCTAGCTAATGACTTAGGACACCGGAGTTCGATTCCTCCCCACTACACCTTGTCGATCCAATTGTTGAAAAAGAAAAATCAAATTTTGGTATATTTTTATCATTTGCCCTTGAATTAATCAATGAAAATCTAGTTAACTTAAACAAGAATCAACCCAAAATTAGAAAACCCCCAAAAGAGTGGTCAAAGAAGAACAAAGGTTCAGATAGCTACAAAACTAGCATTAAGCAAAAAAGAGGTCATTTTTATTTTATTTTTCCACAGCTAAAGAAAATATAAAGAGATCTAAGAAATGAAGATAGAGACAGAGAAGAAAAGAGTCAAAAGCATACCAAATGAAAGATACCAATCATTCAATCAACTTAAACAAGTTGATGAAAGGTGAATGATTTGACAAAATCAACGCTCTTCAATTAAATTTCCTTATTATATTCAAGTTCCAATCATTCAATCTCTAACAAGCATCTAAGCAAAGTAAAACCTCAAAAGAAAAATGTGTCTAAACAATTTCTTTTTAATCCTTTGTTTTGTCCTTGCCGCTAGCTCGAGCCACGTCTCTGAAGCACAAGTATGTGGGCGTTCTCTGATTTTCACTCCTAATGGTGCTTACGATAAAAACCGTCGTTTCATTCTCTCAACTCTTGCTTCCAACGTCAGTTCTCGGAACAATCGCTCCTACAACAGCTCTGTCGGTGAAGGTCTTG
Organism: Lepidium aucheri; assembly: GCA_900406435.1. Lineage (NCBI taxonomy): Eukaryota > Viridiplantae > Streptophyta > Magnoliopsida > Brassicales > Brassicaceae > Lepidium > Lepidium aucheri. Next base: position 5,319 of record OVBA01005066.1, read on the forward strand.
GAAAGATCTATGCCTTAGGCCTATGTATCCCAGAAAGTGATTCGAAGGTCTGTTCCGATTGTATCCAAATAGCATCCGAACGTTTATCACAAAACTGTCCTAACCAGACGGACTCTTTCGACTGGAGGGTCACTAAAGAGACACTCTGTTTCGTTCGTTACTCTAACAGCTCGTTTTTCAACAAGATGGATTTAGAGCTGAAAACTACACTTACCAATACTGGAAGGTTTCAGGGGAACCTTACAACTTACAACAAAGTATGGGACGCGCTCATGAACTTTATGATCACTCGCATTGGTCAAAAACGATACCTAGCCGAGGTATCCCCTGAAATAGACTCTGCTCGTATATACACTACGATGCAGTGTATTCCCGGGATGTCTTCTAACGATTGTGAGACCTGTATTCGAGAAAGTCTGCGTAATTACCAAACATGTTGTAGTGGCTACATAGGTGGAGTTGTTTTCAACCCGGTCTGCTTTTTCCGGTGGGATGGTTATTATCCATATGCTGCCATTCGTGGCACGCCATCTTTACCTCCTCCAGAATCTCAACCCACGCTGCGTCCTCCTCTTCCAGGTGGAAAAAAGGGTTCTACAGGAGCTATTGTGGCGATTGTTGTTTTCACGGTTCTATTCTTGAGTCTGCTCGCTTTAGGAGTATTTAGTTGGAAGAGAAGACTGATAAGCTCCTTAGAGCTTAGGTGAAGAGGACTACAAGTGGAACTGCTTTAGAGAAGAGTGGAATTGCATCAGGGAACGTTACAGCAAAGAAGAATTGAAGACTTGATTTTTATTGATCCTTGTAATTGTTTTGAGTCTGAATGTCTTACAAACAATTTATAGTCTGCGATTACATATAAATAGTGTGCTTGTTGCACAATTAGGAGGCAGTTAGATGGTGGGACCTCGACTCTGAGAAGAGAGACCCGGCTTGTTGAGAGCACCCACATTGAGAGGTTATATGTGGGGTTCACAAAAAAAAACATAAAAATAATATTAAAAAACTGGAAAAAAACAAAAAAACAAAAAAAAGTCCGACCAATCCGGGTTCGCCATGTGGCGAACCCGGATCTTAAAAGTTTGTTGCCAAGAACTTTTGAATTCCGGGTTCGCCAGGATTGGTCGTTTTTTCTTTGGCTTTTTTTCTTAATTTTTTAATTTTTTTTTAGTGAACCCCTAATGGGATTCACTAATGTGGATGATCTGAATATCTTGTGGAAAGTTGTTACACATTATCATTTTCAATATATCAAGTACCGTTCGGAGAGTTTTCTCGGCGGTCAGTTCTTATCAAAGACAATCATACAAAACATTAAAACATCAAAGTGAGTTACATGTTCTGCAGCTGATGATGACATGATAAGTCCACAGCCTGTGCAATTTGATTTTACGACAATGGAAACAACAACATATCAATATTTAATGAACAACAAGCTAGGTCAAGGCGGATTCGGTGAAGTTTAAAGGTATATGTAGAATTAGATACTCAACTTCTTGCTTTTCATGATGTGTTAATATGGTATTTTTACAATACATGAGAAACCCTAAAAGAATGAGAATATCTAAGTCTAAACCAATACAAACCGACATTAGATATAAACCTAAGCATAACGAATAAAATATATATATATAGATATATATATGTATATATTCTCGTCAATATTCCCTCTCACGTTGGAGCATGAAAGTCTAGAATGCCAACCTTGAACATAAGAAACTGGAATTGCACACGTCCAAGAGCCTTTGTCAATATGTCTACGAGCTGGTCGTTAGTATGAACGTGTGTAAGAGTGATTATACCGTCACGAACAGCATCACGAACAGCATGACAATCTAACTCAATGTGCTTAGTACGCTCATGGAAAACTAGATTGGAAGCTATGTGTAGGCAGCCTTACTATCGCAAAACAAGCGAACCAGAGCAGGATGATCAATACCTAACTCTTACAACAACTTTTGAAACCATTTGATCTCACGTAAAGCGGCTGCCATGGAACAATACTCAGCTTCAATGGAAGAATGAGACACAATGTCTTGTTTCTTGGTTTTCCAAGCAACATGTGAACCACCAAGAGGAATAACGTATGCGCTCAACGAGCGAATCAGAATCACAATACACAGTGAGAGATAAATTCCTTGTCTAATTTAAGCAAAATTCCAGCACATGGAGATCCTTTGAGATAGCAAACAACCCGCAATACAGCAACCCAATGAGCCTCACGAGATGTTTCCATAAACTGTGACCAGACATAAACAGAGTAGCTTAATTCCGGCAGAGTATTCGTCAGATAGATGAGGCGACCAACAAGTTTTCTATACTGCGTTGGATCAATGAGCAAGGGGCCGTCATCACGAGCTAACTGATGATTTTGCTCCAAGGGTGTAGCGGCGGGTTTCATACCTGTATAGCCACTGTCTGTAATAATATCTAATACATATTTTCTTTGTGACAAGTATATACCATCTTTTCCACGGCTGAATTCTATCCCAAGGAAATATTTCAGCTTGCCTAAGTCCTTCATTGAGAAGCATTTGCTGAGATAGTCCTTGAACCTTTGCACCATATAACTATCACTACCACATATCAACAATTCGTCTACATAGACCAAAAATCGAATCTCCATCCTTTCCTTAGTATACGAGAAGAAAAAGTAGTCATCATAAGATTGTGTAAACCTAAACTTGAGCAAAGCATCCGACAACCAACAACGAGGAGCTTGCTTAAGATCATACAACGATTTGCGAAGACGACACACCTTGTGTGGATGAGAATGACAAAATCCATGAGGCAGCTTCATGTAAACTTCTTCTTCAAGATCACCATGGAAAAGGCGTTATTAACATCCATTTGAAACACTTCCCAACCTCGAGCTGCCACAAGACGAAGAAGGGAACAAACAGTTGTCAATTTGACCACATGAGCAAAGGTTTCAAAGTAATCTTCTCCTTCAACTTGATCATTGACACAAACAACCAAACATGCCTTGTATCTTTCTACAGTACCATCAGTGTTATACTTAGTCTTCTAAACCCACTGAGACCCCAAAGCAACACGATTCTGAGGCAGCTCACAGATATCCCATGTATGTTGATCCTCAAGAGCTATAACTTCCTTTGTCATTGTATTATTCCATACGTCTATCTTCACTGCTTCACCAAGACAACAGCGAGTTTTAATAAAAACTCAAACTTTGATTTAAGCTCGGATAAAGTAGTAACAGATCTGAACTAACAAGGAAATGAATGCAAATATCTTGCAGAGAAAGACAAGAGTACTCCAATAAAGAAAGGGGAAAAATTGGTCAATTCAAATAACAACGCGCATTCAAAAGTTAAAAAAAAAGTTTGAAACAAAAGGGAAAACAACCCACCAAAAGCAATTAGTTCAAAAGATGAAAAGCCAACGATAAAAAAGGGGCAATAAACTAGTCCTCAGGAGAATCTGGAGCAGCGCCAAACTACATGAACAGCTCCTCGTCAATGGCAATGTCAGCAATAGTATTGGAGATAGAGGTAAAATGACCTGAGGTAATGTCAGAGACATCGTCAGCATCATCTTTAAGATCCTCCAGTTTGAGCCTATCTTGCTTAGCTGGAAAAAGCGAAGTCCTCAAAGGATTAAACTCCATTTCTCATCTCATTCACCAGCTGGAGCCTAATATCAACTCGAGATTTTTGAACTCGGTAGCTGGAATGTTTCCTCAAGCGATTGAATTTTCCACAAGCTTCAGAGAGATAACCCTTGTACATCTTTTTTAGCTCGTGAGACTTTTTACAAACAGCACAAACAACAACCCTTTACCTGAAAACCTTCCATTGTTTACGCTCAAGTTGAAGAGTTTTTTCCGTGTAATTAGATTCACGACGAATTGAAGTCAATTTCTTTTTCACCTCGTCAACCTCAGCCTGTCGACTGTTGATCTCGATATCATGACCCATCACTACGTCTTTCGGGATCCGTATCGACTCAGCTAAACCACCTAAAATCTTACTGGGAGTTGAACCAATCTGCTGACCGGGTTCAAGACTACAAATGGTTTTGTTCACTGAGGCCATAAACTGTAACAAGCATATGTGAGAAACGAATGGAAGAACTAAAATAATATAAAATATATATAAAAGTTCACCACTCCAAGAACTCCATTAAGCTTGATGTAAGCATCTTTAGCCACCATATCCTCAATAGGGGAAAGGGAGCTTCCCCGAGAAGCAAGGTGATATAAAAGCTCAGACATCATTTGGGGATCCTCAATGACTAGATATTCCCTGATGTGTAAGAAGTTCAAGTATAACGTGGAACACTAGATGACGAACCCAGGGTGCCACGACTTCTTTTGCTTAAGTGAGCTTTGTCAAAGTCAGCAACATCACGACGTTCCCTTATTGGATAAGAGTTATGGTCCTTGTGCCTCTTAGCTGGAATCAGAGAATCAACAACTAGAACAGAACCAAAAGCATCAAAAGGCTCTTCAGCACCACGAGCAGGAGAGCTGGCAGAGCGACGTCTTTTATGATGATTTGAGCTATCAGGCACCGCAGTCCGTTCAAATGCACTTGAATGGTTAAGTGTTCCCAAGGCGGAACAAGAGGATAGACCTGCAAAATCAGTTCGTTAAAAAAAGCTGAAAAAATGACGAGTAGCATCTTCATCTAAACACACCAGTTCGGATCAATGAATCAGCTCGCCGGGAAAAAGAAGAAGTTGGAGAGCCAGCCATTGGAAAAGTAAGCAACATGTGAGCAAAAAGTAGACTTATGTGAGCAAAAATCAATTCAAAACCTGAACAACCTTACTTGATTATCATATCGAAAAGATTTTGATTGTCATAATGAGTTTCTTGGCAGGTTTGGAGGCTTTGGATCAATAAAATCCGCTAGATCTCATCAACCTTGTGGTTACACAAAGCTATGATAATGATGAAGTCATAAGATGCATCCACATTGGGTTTTTATGCGTGCAAGAAACTCGTGTTGATCGTCCATCCATGGTTACTATCTTCCAGATGCTCACCAATAGCTCAATAACTCTATCGGTGCCTCGACCACCTGGATTTTTATTCTAGGAAAGACGTAGTGTAAAGCCTTTAACATATGGATCTGGAATTGGCTAGTCCTGTAGCAAATCCAATCTTTGTTCTGTAGATACTAGGATAATCACTAGTGTCACTCCTAGGTGAAATCATTGCTTTTGTACTAGTTCGTACCACTTTTCGTGTAGCAAAAACAATTTTGTTCGTTTCTCCAATTCATAAATTATGGGCTTCCAACACAATATCAGCAGATTGACCCATAGTTTATATATTTTAGGTTTGAATAATTCCAACTTCATATAGGATATATTTTAGGTTAGAATAACACCAACAACTAGTTATAGGGGACAGAGATGAATAGTAGATTTATTATTAGTGACATCAACAGGGTTTAACAGATGCTAGCCACTGCGGAATTTTTGAAAATATGAATGTTAATCTTTTTTATACCATTTTCGAAGTTTAAATCAAATATACAAAAACAACTAAATAGAAAATTAAACTACGAAAGAAACAAAAGAACACAACAACAATCTATTAACTCCACAAACTAGACTAACAAAAGAAAGACAAACTAAGAAAATGGAAACAACAAGACAAACATAGACATCAACACACACTCTAGGTAGTACTTTCAAGGAACTTACCACTGGAGAATTATGGGGCTGATGTAACCTATTCTAGGATTTATAGGCTGTTGGAGTATCGTATAACAAGGTTCTAGATGCTTTAATGACAGAAACCTAGAGGAGCTTCTGGTTGTGGAGAACATGTTGCTCTTATGGAAATGAAAATTCAAAACATTGACTTGCATTAACCAGTACTTAACGAAAATTCTAAACACGGAAGCTGGTTTGAGAAAATCAACGCTCCACAATAGACTTTACTTATTTAGAATCTTAGTTTTAAGTTCCAATATCTGTAACAAGCATCTGAGCAAAGTAAAATCACAAAAGCAAAATGTGTCTGAACACTTTCTTTATAATCCTCTGTTTTGTCCTTGCCGCTAGCTTAAGCCACGTCGCTGAATCACAAAGATGTGGGGATTCACTGTTTTTCACTCCTAATGGTGCTTACGATACAAACCGTCGTCTGCTTCTTAAAACTCTTGCTTCCGAAGTCAGTTCTCAAAGATATCGCTTCTACACCGACTCGGTTGGTGAAGGCATTGGAAAGATCTATGCCTTAGGCCTCTGTTTCTTAGAGACCGATCGCAAGGTCTGTTCCAATTGTATCCAAGAAGCATCCGACGGTTTATCACAATCCTGTCCTAACCAGACGGACTCATTCGACTGGAGAAGCAACAAGACGCTCTGTTTCGTTCGTTACTCCAACAGCTCCTTTTTCAACAAGATGGATCTAGAGCCCAAACTACTAGTTTACAATACTAGAATGTTTCAGGGGGACCTTTCAAATTATAACAGAACATGGAACGCGCTCATGAACATTATGATCACCCGAATCGGTCAAAGTCGATACTTAGCCGAGGTATCCTCTGAAATAGATGATGTTCGTATATACACTATGATGCAGTGTATTCCAGGGATATCTTCTAACGATTGTAAAACCTGTATTCAAGAAAGTGTGCGTAATTCCCAAAGATGCTGCAGTGGCAACATAGGTGGAGTTGTTATCAAGCCGGTCTGCTTTTTCCGGTGGGATGATTATCCATATGCTGGTGCTTTTGGTGGTACGCCATCTTTACCTTCTCCAGAATCCCAACCCACGCTGCGTCCTCCTCTTCCATATGGAAAAAAGATTGCTACAGGAGCTATTGTGGCGATTGTTGCTTCTGCGGTTATATTCTTGATGTTGCTCGCTTTAGGACTAGTTATTTGGAAGCGAAGACAATCATACAAAACACTACAACATCAAAGTGAGTCAAATAACCGGTTATATGTTACTGCAACTGATGATGACATGACAAGCCCACAGTCTCTGCAATTTGATTTTGCTTCTATAGAAGCCGCAACAGAGCAATTTTCAATGAACAACAAGCTCGGTCAAGGCGGATTCGGTGCAGTTTACAAGGTATACATATATGTGAGCTCTCTCTCTCACTCTGTTATATATGTGACTGTATTGATTTGCCATGAAAGCTAAGAAGCTTTTCATATGTATATATCTAGGGAATATTACTAAATGGAACTGAAATTGCGGTGAAACGTCTATCTAGAAATTCAGGACAAGGAACACAAGAGTTTAAGAACGAAGTTGTGATTGTTGCTAAGCTTCAACACAAGAATCTTGTTAGGCTTCTTGGGTTTTGCTTAGAAAGAGATGAACAGATACTTATCTACGAGTTTGTCTCCAACAAGAGCCTTGATTATTTCCTCTTTGGTAACAAACAAATATAAAACTAGATTTGACATATGTTTCTCTTAGCATACTTTTCTAAAATATTAGTATAATGTAGACCCAGCAAAGAAAAGTCAGGTAGATTGGAAAAGACGATACAACATCATAGGAGGAATTACGCGAGGTCTTCTTTATCTTCATCAAGACTCAAGGCTCACCATCATACACCGTGATATCAAAGCAAGTAACATTCTTTTAGATGTTGATATGAACCCTAAAATAGCTGATTTCGGAATGGCGAGGAACTTCAGAGTAGACCAAACAGAAGACCAGACAGGAAGAGTTGTCGGAACCTTGTAAGTATATAATTCCACTTGTACATGATTCTTTGATGAACCATATTTGTTTCTTAACATAAAAAAATTCATACGTTTGTTAGCAGTGGTTACATGCCTCCAGAGTATGTAACACATGGCCAATATTCTACAAAATCTGATGTCTATAGCTTTGGAGTATTGATTTTGGAGATTATTTGTGGCAAGAAGAATAGCAGCTTCCGTCAAATGAATGAGTCTGCTGGAAATCTGGTGACTTATGTGAGCAAAAATCAAATAAATATATGAACAACTTTCCTTGATTATCATATCAATCTAGTTTTTGATTGTCATAATGAGTTTCTTGGCAGGTTTGGAGGCTTTGGATCAATAATTCTCCGCTAGATCTCATCGACCCTGCAATTACAGAAAGCTATAATAATGATGAAGTCATTAGATGCATCCACATTGGACTATTATGTGTGCAAGAAAGTCCGGTAGATCGTCCATCCATGGCTACTATCTTCCAGATGCTCACCAATAGCTCAATCACTCTACCGGTGCCTCGACCACCTGGATTTTTCTTCCAGGACAGACGTTGTCTAAAGCCTTTAACTTACGGATCCGAGAATGGCCAGTCCAGAAGCAAATCCATTCCTTGTTCTATAGATACTGGGACAATCACTAGTGTCACTCCTCGGTGAAATCATTGCTTTTGCACTAGTCCGTACCACTTTACTTGTTACCAAAGCAACTTCAGTTTCAACAATTTCCTTTAATCAACAAAACCCTTTTCGCCAGTTGAGGAATGAATATCCTAAAAAATTAATTTTATAAATGATTATGGATGAATTTAGGAAAGTTTTGATTTGTATTAGATTCTTCCAAAACACCACATTAAAGTGAGATTAACTTTTATATTTTTAAGCTTTTGGTGGTACGCCATCTTCACCTTCTCCACTACAAGGTATACATATGTATGAGCTCTCTCTCTCTATTTTATATATGTGACTCAAGTATTAGAATGCTGAAATCTAAAGAACTTGCTCTCTTTATTTGGTCTAGAAAATAGCTCAAAACTAAACCTTTTTCTCTATATCCATTGATCAAACTTAATCAAGGTTATATAGCAACAACTTTGCCATTTCTATTCTCTACTAGTCAAACGGAAACTACTCTTTCCTTATTACAAAATAGAAAACTTCTTTTCAGCCTATCATGTCTATAACGACTTGTTATTAGACTTCTTGGGCTTCAAGTTCTCATAGTGAAGCTTATGCAACATTCACCTCCTTAAACTTCAAGTCTCTCTTTGAGAGATCTTCAACTCCAACCAGATTTCTCATCTTCTTAAACTTGATTCTTGCTAGGGCCTTTGTTAGTATATCCGCACACTGCTCTTCTCCAGCTACATACTCGACTTGAACTTGGTCATTCAATACATTCACGGATAAAATGATACCGTTTATGAATGTGCATGCTTCGACCGTGAAAAACAGGATTCTTAGTGAGTGATATGGCTGACTTGTTATCGACTCGAATTGTAGTCTTTGAGCAGGTCTGTCCCGTTAACTCACTCATCAAGTCTTGAAGCCATGAGGCTTGTTTCGCTGCTTCTGTGGCTGCCATGAACTCAGCTTCACACTGTTTTTGGGAGCACCAAGTAATTGGTGAATCACCAAGGTAAAACACATGTCCGGTAGTGCTTCTTCCATCATCAGGATCGGCATTGTGGCTGCTGTCACTGTACCCAACGATCTCCTCTGATCCTCCTCGCTTGAAAAATATTCCATAAGTCATTGTCCCTTATAAATATCTCAGAATCTTTCTCAATGCATTATCGTGTGATTCTCTTGGATCAGACATGTACCTACTTGTAATTCCCACCGAGAATGCAAGGTCTGGTCTCGTGTGTAGAAGGTACCGTAAACAGCCAACTCTTCTACGATACAGTGAAGCATCAACTTCTGGTTCTTCTTGTGCTTTAGAGAATTTCAATCCGAACTCCATTAGTACATGAGTGGAATTGCACATGTCTAAACCAGCTTCCTTTAGAATCCTTTTTGCATATGCTTCTTGTTTAATCAAGATTCCTTCTCTGTTTTGAACAACTTCGATTCCAAGATAATAAGAAAGCTTCCCAAGGTGACATTTCAAACTTTGATGACATCCCAGTCTTGAAACCGTTGATGATTTCAATTGTGTTCCCTGTTACAAAAAGGTCATCCACGTATACAACTAAAATTAAAAGATTGTCTCCTTCTTCCTTTCTGTACACTGAGCTTTCTTTGAAACACTTTTAAAATTCATTCCTTTTAAGATCTGATCAAGTTTAGTGTTCCATGCTCTTGGAGCTTGTCTCAAACCGTATAAAGCCTTTGAGAGTTTGAAAACTTTATGCTCTTCTCCCTTCTTTTCAAATCCTTCGGGTTGAGACACATAGACATCTTCATTGAGCTCACCGTGTAAAAATGCAGTCTTCACATCGAGGTGGTGAATCTCCCATTCATGAGATGCAGCAAGACCAACAAGTAGTCTTCTAGCTTCGATTCTAGCAACTGGTGCAAAAGCATCTTCAAAGTCGATTCATGTTTTATGAACATATCCTTTTGCAACTAACCTTGCTTTGAATTTGTTGACAGAGCCATCTGCATTTATTTTAATCTTAAATACCCACTTGAGACCAATGAATTTTACTCCAGCTGGCTTATCAAGTAACACCCACGTCTTATTCTTGTTGATTGAATCAATCTCTTCTTGACATGCCTTTGTCCATTGAACTGAGTCTTTTGCTTCGTGATAGGTGAGTGGCTCTTCATTGAGTAGCAACAGAAGTTTCTCACACTCAATATCAGCTAGAAGAACATAGTCATTAAGATAGTTGGGCTTACTAACTTGTCGACTAGATCTTTTGAGTTGTGAAGGTGCAGTTTCTTGAAGATTTTGTGCAGGTTCATTGATGTCTGCTGATTCACTCTCGACTTCTTCTTCTTGCGGCGTATTTTGATTCTCTGTTTCAGGATTCTCTGCTCCTTGCGTGTTCCCAAAAACATATGGTCCATATCCTTCATCCATAACTTCTCCCCAAGTTAATTTAAACATTCCTGGATCAGTTTGAGCAGCTCCAACGTCTCCCTTCCAATTCCAACTAGCCTTTTCATTGAAAACCACGTCTCGGCTGATAACTATTCTTCTAGTTGATGGATTATAGAGTCTATAGGAATTCGATTCTGGCTCAACTCCAAGATGAACTAACGTCTGAGAACGATCATCTAGTTTCTTTAGATATTATGATTCAATCTTGGCATAAGCAAGACAACCAAAAACTTTGAGATGATCAACCTTCAATTTCTTATTCCGCAGGCATTCGTAAGGTGTTTGATTTTTTAACGCTCTTGTAGGAATACGATTAAACAGATATGTTGAGTGTCGGACTGCCTGTCCCCACAGGAAATTTGGAACCTTCATTGCTTTTAGAATACTCCTTGTCATCTCCATTAAAGTGCGGTTTCTTCTTTCCACTACACCATTTTGTTGTGGGGTGTAAGGAGCTGTTAAATGCCGTTTTATACCGTTCTGGTCACAGAATTCTTGAAATTCTCTTGAAGTGAACTCTCCACCTCTGTCCGTACGAAGTGTTAAGATCAGCTTTCCATGTTCCTTCTCTGTTAAGGTCTTAAATATCTTGAATTTATTGAATGCTTTACCTTTTTGTTTCATTAAAAACGTCCACATGTACCTTGTATAATCATCAATGATTACAAAGATGTATTTGTTGTGAGAAGGCGAGGCAGGTGTGATAGGTCCGCACAGATCTACGTGAAGGAGTTCTAGCACTCTTGAGGTTCTGTATTGTGTTGCTGTTGGGAAGATCTGGCGTGTCTGTTTTCCTACTAAGCATGAATCACAGATCTGTCTTTCACATTTAATCTTTGGTAAACCTCGAACCATCTGAAGAGCTGACATCGATTCAATGGCTTTGAAGCTTATGTGACCAAATCTTGCATGCCAACGCCATGTATCTTCTTTAATTCTCGAGTGGAGACAGATTGGTTTTCCTAATTTGAGGTTGATCTTGTACATTCTGTTTCGAGATCTTGTCACCTTTGCTAAGAGCCTTCCATCAGGGTTATGAAGTGTTAGATAATCAAGTCTCATTCTAACATCACAGCCATACGCAGTAGCTTGACCCAAACTCAGAATATTGCTCTTTAACCCAGGAATATAGTAGATATATGTCAATAGTTTTTGTTCCCCAGTTTTACCTTGAAAGAATATTGATCATTTTCCTTCAATATCCACGCATGATCCATCTCCAAACTTTACTTTACCTCTTATGTTATGATTCAGTTCTAAGAAGAATGATTTTACTCCGGTCATATGGTTACTTGCACCATTATCAAGGTACCAAACTCCATCTTCTCTCTTATCCATCTCGAAATTCTTTGGTACAACATTTTCTTCGTTGAGAAACACAAACTCGTACATAAAGAGTGATTTATCATCGTCTTCTTTTGCTTCTGCTGTGTGTAACTCTTTGGTCTTCTGTTTTCTTTCAGGACAAACAGATGCAAAATGCCCTATTTTGTCGCATCTAAAGCACACAATATGTGATATGTCCTTCTTCTGTTTACTGCGATCTTGTGTGTTAGATTGTCCAGCACCTTTTCCTTGGGAACCTTTTCTTTGACCTCTGCCTTGTCCATTGTCGAAGTTTGTCATGTTCTCTTGAGATCTTGTATTTGAAAACATTAAGTTCCCTTGTGTTTCATCGTGATTTTCTTCATCAAGTATACGTTCTTCTTATGCTTTGAGTCTGCCTACTATGTCTTTTCCCTGAGTTGGGGTTGGAGGTATGATTAGTAGGCTTAATTATCAAGTTCTCAAAACTAGTGTTGTTGAGATCTAGGACTTGCTCAAGTGATGCTATGATGTGAATAAACTTTCTCCGATGTAAGCTATTTAAGAACTTCTTTACCAGCTTAGGTTCTTCAACAGTTTGACCCAAAGCTGCAGATTTTGTTGCTAGCTCTGATATTTTCCCAGAAAAAGTGTCAATCGTGTCTGATTCCTTCATCTTCAAGCGTTCAAATTCAAACATAAGGGTTTGAAGTCTAGCTGCTTTCACCCTATCTGCTCCAAGGTTTCTTGTCTTAATTGCTTCCCAGATTGTCTTTGGGGAATCGAGATCACCGATTTGTATTATTAGTGATTCAGGAATTGAGTTAAACAGTAAGGCTATTGCCAAGTTGTTCCTGTCAGGTTTTGCAGAACTAGGCTCTATAGTCTCCCATACTTTGTGAACTCATAAGGTCACCTTCATCCTCATCGACCACACCATGTAGTTAGATAAGTTTAACATCAGACAGAGTACCGTTGACAGAACAACCTCTTTTGTCTTTGGTAGTTGTTAAGTAATTTCCATGACTTTACCGTCTCTTTCTCTAGTACCTGGCTCTGATACCAATTCAAGTATTAGAATGAAGAAATCTAAAGAACTTGATCTCTTTATTTGGTGTAGAAAATAGCTCAAAACTAAACCCTTTTCTCTATATCCATCGATCACAACTTAATCAAGGTTATATAGCAACAACTTTACCATTTCTATTCTCTACTAGTAAAATGGGAACTACTCTTTCCTTATTACAAAATAGAAAACTTCTCTTCAGCCTATCGTGTCTATAACGACTTGTTATTAGACTTCTTGGGCTTCAAGTTCTCATAGTGAAGCTTATGCAACAATGACTATCTTGATTTGTCAAGAAAGCTATAAGAAGCTCTCATATATTAGGGAATAACATCCCACATCGGAAGTTGAAAGGATCCTCTCTAGTATATATAAGATATGAGCCTCCCCACTCATTGTCAATTGGTTTTGAGTTGGAAACCCATATTCTTATATGGTATCAGAGCCATATCGACTCCTACACCAAAATTTTCTCTTCGCCTCTTTCCTTCTCACGCTATTCTCTCCAACACCACTGCTCTTCCTAATGTCTATATGACAAACATTTGCAAGCTCACACCCTCCAATTACATCACCTGGAGCCGTCAGGTCTCTTCCTTGCTTGACGGATACGCTCTCTCCCACTTTCTTACAGAAACGACACCACGCCCGCAACCTACGATCACCACAGAAATAGGTGACACAATCAATCCAGAATTTACACTCTGGAAAAGGCAAGACAGCCTCATATACAGTGGCATACTTGGAGCCATCTCAGCCACGATTCAACCTCTCTTGTCTCAAACCACTACCGCTGCCCAGATCTGGTCCAAATTATCCTCGTTGTATGCTATGCCTAGCAGAGGACACATCAAACAACTCAAATATCAACTCAAGCAATAGCACAAAGGATCATGCATAGTAGACAAATACGTACAAGGTGTTGTTGCCTGATTTGATCAACTTGCTTTACTTGACAAAGTAGTTGATCACAAGGATCAAGTTGAACAAATACTTGAAGGCTTACCTGAGGAATACCAAACTGTAGCAGATCAGATCGAAGTTCGAGAGGTCCCTCCAAGCATCACTGAACTACATGAAAAGCTAAGAAATTATGAAGCAAAACTTCAGGCTACGTCACCACATAATTCGTTTCCTGCATCTGCAAACTATGTCAGCAACAAAACACATGGTGGAGGTAATTTTTCTCGCCAGAACAACTCCCAGCCCACAGCACAACAATCAACTCCATCTCGGCAGAGTGAAAACAAAGGCTCGCGCCCCTATCTAGGCCGCTGTCAACTCTGTGGTACGCAAATTTCCTCATTTTCGAACCACAAGTGTCCCTTCCCCACCTTTACTACCAACTTTACCAGCCAACAACTGGAGCCCAAGAGCAAACATGGCAGTCACTAATCAGACACACAACGTAGACCCTTGGGTAGTGGATTCTGGTGCTACACACCGCATCACATCGGACCTTCAGAATTTGTCCCTCCATCAACCATACAATGGTGGTGAAGATGTGGTTCTTGGTGATGGATCCACAACATCGATATCTCACACTGGTTCAACAATTCTTCCCACTCCTACTAAACACTTATCTCTCGAAAATATTCTATATGTTCCTCATATGAAGAAAAACTCTCTGTTTACCAAATGTGCAACACTAACTCAGTCTCTGTCGAATTTTTCCCTCAAATATTTTAGGTGAAGGAGCTGCACTGGGGAGTCCCATTACTCCAAGGTCCTACTAAGGGAGAGCTCTATGAGTGGCCTATGTCTCAACCGTGTCCCCAAGCTTACTTCTCATCACCACTTCACACGAAGATAACTCCAATAGGCTGGCACAACAGACTTGGCCATCCCTCTCATAATGTTCTCCATGCTATTATTTCCCAATTCTCCTTACCATTATCTCAAACTTTGTCACCCATCTTACCATGCAGTGATTGTCAAATTAATAAAAGCTAAAAGCTCAGTTTTTCTGAAATTTCCATCAAAAGCTCTCGTCCTCTTGAAATTCTATTCACCGATGTATGGACATTACCAGTTACATCCACTGAAAACCATAAATACTACCTTCTCGTTGTTGATCACCACAACCGCTATAAATGGCTATATCCCCTACAAAAAAAGTCTCAAGTAAAAGACATGTTCATCCGCTTCAAAGCACTAGTTGAAAACAGATTCCGAACAACAATTGGTACCTTATTCTCAGACAACGGTGAGAATTCATCGCCCTTCGTGATTTCCTCTCTGTCAATGGAATCACCCACTTCACCACTCCGCCTCACACGCCGAAACACAACGGCGTAGCTGAACGGCGACATCGTCATATTGTCAAAATGGGACTTGCTCTCCTCAGTCATGCATTGGTACCCAATGAATATTGGACATATGCCTTCACAACAACAATATTTCTGATCAATCGAATGCCCACACCAACACTCTCAATGAAGTCTCCATATCAAGTCCTCTTCAACACCACACTAAATTATCTCAAACTCATAACATTTGGAAGCCTTTATTACCCATCGTATCAGAGCCTGATACAACAAGTTTTAACTCTATATCCTACTGCAAGTGCACAGTAAACGTAACAATATTTAAAGGTCGAATTTCTCAGAGAACCAAATCACACTTTCGACTTCTATTAAATCGCAAGCTATATCAATCAAAATCAGAGAGATAAATACTAATAACTTAAACGTGAATGTGATCAAATAACTAAAGCAATTGGATATCGGGTATTCATTCAGGAGTTAGAAC
>OVBA01005067.1:0-21171 GCA_900406435.1 Lepidium aucheri
TTTTGATTAATAAATAAATGTGTAATGAATATATTGTTTAATATAAAGCAATAAAATTTGTATCATTAAAAAACATAATTCCAGAAGATAATAAAAATTGAATACTTTTCTGAATTTTGAAGAACAGTACTACCAGATGGATTAATGTGGGAGGATCCAATAGTTGTAATATCTCCCAAGATAAATGTGCTGCGATTTGATGATGGAGTGGGTTTTTGATGAGAATCGGCTGTAATTGGTAAATAAAAAATCCAACAATCAACAATAGTAGCAATAATTAATTTAAAGGCGTGAATTTGTAGTAATTAAGATGTATACCATTTTCTGAATTGAATGTCTTCTGTTTCTTAGAAGTTCTTGAAGTGGTCATAGATGATTGATAGTTCGGAGGCTTCGTTTTTTTCATATCTATAGACAAAAACTCATGGACTTAAAATTAGGAAAAAAAATTTCAAATCTAAAATAGAATAAGATATTATAGAATATTATATAGATAACTTGTGAATAATTCCATATGATAACTAATACCTAGGATGTGCAGATATGAAAACAACTAAAATTGGATAAACATAAAAAAGGATGATGAAGATTGATAAGTTGTAAAAGAACAAAGGAAAATTTTAGGGTTCAATCCATCTCGTACAATATAAATATAGGTTGTTATAGTTTGAACTGTAATTATCGAGAAATTAAATTTCTAAAACTATTTATGTATAATAACATGCTCGTTAATTTAGAAAAAAAAATATTTACTCAATGAAATTTTAAATATGAATGATATTGTTTCCAAACATATAAATTTTATTTGATTTAACAGATTTAATCATGTTTATTAAGTATGCAAGGTTATGTATATCATGAAATCGCAAAGCATTATACAGAACAGCTGTTAAGAATTATTTTGATGTTCTTAAAGAAAATAAGGATTCAGTATGCCATTTAAAGGTAGTGTTATTATTCCTCAACATATACATATGAAACCAGACCAATAACAGCACTTTTATTATAATAAATAACCACAAAATAAATATAACCTAATAAAATAAGCTTGAGTCTTCAAAGTATTCGATCATGGAATCTTAACAATTGATTGAAAGAATTTGTTTGATTTTGTAAGTAGCACTTTATCACCAATTTTATCCTCAGAAATAATAGTAGCTTCAATTGATGTTATGGTCATCTTTGTAATGTGTAGTTGTGTCCCAAACACCAGACCTGATTTAGAATCAATGTTTCTAGACAGCATAATATCAAAGCAAGTTGGATAACCACTAATTCTTTCGAAGATGGAGAAGAAGACATAGATTGAAATTTGTTTGATTCTATGGTGATAAACTATAAGAATAAGATAAATTTGAAAGAGGAAGTATTGATTCGATTAGGTTAATGTTCGGTGTATCCTGTTTTTAATATTTATATTGGTATCCAAATTTATTTATGTATATTAATATAAAAAAATGTTGATAATCTCAATTTTCTTATAATGTTATGAAATAGTTTTTTACGTGATAATCAAATTATAGTAAATTTATTATATATATATATATAATTATATATACCAATGCATTTAACTGATTGGCATTAAACTAAAATTAAAAATTTAAATTCAGAATATTCATATCAAATTACAGATTATATAGATCAATATAATATAATTTTAAATTCAAAATAATATTATTAGAATATTTTATGTTTGTTAAATGAATACATATAATAATTGGTAATTATTTAATAAAATATCTAATTGGGTTCATTTTAATCTATAATGGCATCATCATTATTATTTTATAGAAAAATAAAAGGTAGAAACAATTTTGCAAATTTAATGCAGATATAATAGATTATAACAGTTTCATCAATATTTAAATATATAAAAGTAAGATATCAAATTAATTTATTAAAATATTATAAGATATTTTGTAAATATAATAACTTTAAATTGTGAAATAACAAATAACTAAATGAATAAATGAAAAACTTACCAAACAAAAATATGATTTAATTAATAAAATTAAAATGTGAAATTAATCAAAATAGAAAGAATGAAATAAGAACCCAAAAAACTCCAAAAGTTTTAGTGTAGTAAGAAATACATCTAAAAAGACATTTAAAGTTCCTCCATCTTGATTTTTTTGAATGAATTGAGTTTTGATGTAGAAGAATTGTCATGTGAAACACCATTGCAAGTTGGAGAATCATCCTTCCTTTTGGAAAGAGGTGTTGATGACTGAAAATTCATTGAATCATCTTGGTATTCACCATTGGTTAACATTGATTGACCCTACAAAAGTAATTAAGAATAAACAAAATAGAGTTTGATCTAATTTGACATGTAATATAAAACTGTTAATAAATATATTTTTTTACTTGTGACGAATATGTGTTATTGTATTGCTTGATCAATTCAAGTTTAGTAACCAATTGACTAACTCAATAAATTTGATCTACACCTCTCCCCAAATGCTTTTTCTCAACACCAACAATAAATAGAAATGATTTCTCTGTAAGATTCTTTAAAGCCAGTGAAATATTTTCCGCATCTTTAATCTACATAAATTTAATTTTTAAAATTGTATGTATAAAATAAGAAATTAAATACAATAAATGTAAACAGCCATTTATTTTATAATAATAAATAACCTCATTAACAGTTTGAGCAAGTTCAGAAGCGGATTGATTGAGAATTGCATTACAATCCAATCAAACATAAGGAACTTTGTTTCACCAGTGGTGTCATCAACATTAAAATGAATATAATACCTTCATTGAAAATGAATAGGGGTTAAGAATTTATATATTTATACTTGTAATTACGAAAATAATAATAATAAGATCATAGATTACTTACTTAGGAACCACATCAGTAACGTTTGTACTACATTTGGAACAATTCTACAATTGAGTAACCATTGGTTCTTCGTCAACTCCTTCACCATCAGATATAAGCTTGATTGGCAAAACCTTTTTGTTGCAAACCTTACAACTTAAGTAACACCCGCCATAGTCGGTATCAATACATAAAATATTAACCATTGATACAAACACTCCAACCTATATGAATTTAACATTATTAAAAAATCAAACAACTAATTTATGGAATGTAGAAAATTGGAATGTTAATATAGATAAATACTTACATATGATGTATCCAAAAGCTTTTGAATAGTTTTTCTTGGATATTTCTTGAAAAGTCTTCTCTAACACATAATACGTCAGATGCACTTGTTTGATTATAATCAACTCTTGAGAGTGTTAAACCATCGTTTGGTAAACTACAAAATTTATTTCAAACAATACTTAATATATAATAATAATGACAAACAATAGACAATAAAATGCCTTGTAGAACAAAAGCCAATAAATTGATAAATTATAACAAACTTACCTTGGTCGTAATGAAAATACTTCTTCAAGGTCATCATTGTTTATCCAAAGTTGAGTGTACTCAAAAGCATTCGAGATACTCATTTTTTCTGAAACATGGAAATGTATTTAAGATAAGAAAATAATTATACAATGAATTACAAAATAGTGATATTAATATTATCTTTGAAGATTTTGATTTTGCAAAACTGCAAAACAATGACGACAATTTGTCCAATGAGACTTGATGTTAGTTCTTCTACTTGCTCAGCATACTTACCCCATAGAACACCACTCAGTCGAACATCACTTTAAAGAATACAAAATAGTTTTAAAATGATAAGAATAAATAAAATTCAATGATATAATTAATAATAAGAATTAAATGACTTACTTGGAATCTCAGATTTCAATATTCATTTTCTTGGTTTCTTTTCCATTAACATTGACAAACTCAATGTTACCAGCATCTATAAGTTGACCAATAATATCTACGAAAATAAAATTTACTATATAAATTGTCGGTATAAAAATTATTGTCGTTATAAAAACTCAATATTGTCGTTATAAAAATCAATGAATCAAAGTTGAAATATAAAAACTATTACCAATCAAAAAATTGTCGTTAAGTTTACCAATATGCAAATCTGCTAAACTCGCAGGGACAATACCAAACAGTCTCTCAGGAAGAGGGTCAGTTAATTTCATATATATAGTAATAACAAACGACATTTTATATTTATGATGTGTGGTTTGATATGAACCATTTGTCGGACAAACAACAAAATTTGTAATAATTGTGGTATCACCTTGTTTAAGAAGGTAAGATTATTTTTTGAGCAAATCTTGTTTGATATTACAATGGATAGTAACACCCTGAAAATGCATAACAAATGATGTACAATGAAGTATAATAAAAGTTTAATAATTGACAAAAAATATTATACATTAAACTCTTTTTTCACCTTGGCATCACATAAAACCATCTCAATTGTTTGGTCGAACTTGGAGGTATATGTCTTCCACAGTCAAATGATTTTAACATTTATCTTCTATTTTTGCGAAACTGGTTTCAAAGAAGAAACATCAGCGAAAGACATATTTATAGAAATAAAAGAGAATAGAGATAAAAATGATGAGAACATACAGTACCAGTAGACATGTATTTATACTATTTTCGTATTAGAGTTTTCGATAATTATTATAGAATTGTTATATTCTAATTATTATGGATGAGAAATTAATGGAAACCATATATACTTTAATATTGATAATTATGTAAACTTAAATAAATATTTTAAACTGATTGGTTCAAAAATTAAATTCGAAATTAAATTCATAATATTCAAATAAAATTAGTGATTTTGTGCATTCAAAATCAAAAAAAAATCGGGATTTTATTTTTGTATACTTTATATTTAAGGTAATTTCAAATTCAAAATGCAAAAATTAAGATAAAGGAGAACATATCGTGATTGATAGTTATAATAGGGAATTTATTAAATATTTTTGTAATGAATATAATAAATTTTGAGTTTTTGATGAATTATGTAACAAATATAGGGAAGATTCATGATTAGTTCATGGTAATTATATAGAGTATGATGTATATGATTACAATTAAGGTTATTACATTAATAACCTTTCAAAAAAATTTGAACTCTATTATTTAAATAAAATCTCTAATGACATTATGAGTAAATAAAGTTGAGTCAACGGATAATCTTTCAAAATGTTTTCTTTTTTATTCTATAGTAGATATATGGTATGCAAAAGAAATGTTGAACTTACACTTGTCACTTTTCGGGATTTAAACATAAAATGAGCGGAACATAGGCTAATTTAAAAGACTAAGGGCCCAAATCCATAATGGAATGTGGGAAAAGCAAAGTGTGGCTTGATCCCAATGAATCTAGCGACATCTTTATCGCCAATTCCCGTAAGATTGGTTTCCTAACTGTTTGTACCAGGTTTAGTATAGAGATTAAGGAAGAATTAAAGTAGAAAACTCTGTTTTATTAAGTGGCAAACAGGATGGTTACAAGGTGGCTAAGTTGGAAATAAGATTACAAAATCTGAGAATCGAGTTAGGGTTTTATGAGTGCAGCGGATCCAATTGTTCATATTTAGCGAAAAGCAGCTCTCTCAGAGTGTGGCATTGTGAGGTCGCATGACCGGTTCATTTATGATATGAGCAGAAGGATTGCTTGTCATCTTTTGACGTATCCCTGTACCATTTGTTTGCGGGTACCCAACTACGCCGCGTTCTGTCTTCAGACTCGTGAATAGCACAGGTAGAAGCGCGTCTTCCTTTGTCGTTTTTGTACTCGCGGTCGTAGTGCTGGCACGGCTCATAGTACTCCTCTCGTGTTTTCTTGGTTGTGTCTCTCGTCGATGATGATCAACTGTTGTATCTCCTTTGCTTAGCGGCTTTGTCCTCTTCGAATTCCACAAACATGGCGCCTCGGTGTAGAGCGTCTTCCAGCGAGACAGGCCTTTGAAGTCTAAAGTCTTCTATGAGTTCGGAGTCCTAATAGAGGGCTTCTTGCAGCATGTCGATCCCGGCCTTGTCCGTGATTGTTATTCTCAACGCCAGCTCACAGAACATTTCAAGGAAGGAGCGGAGTGATTCTCTTAGGCATTGGACTATGGCCTAGAGGTTGGCGGTTGATGCGTTCCTCTGCATAAACATCAAGTAATGACTGAGGAAGGCCTCTGCGAGCTGTTGAAAATTGTCTATAGAGTACTGATCAAGCTTCGTAAACTATACAAGGGCATCGTCGGTAAGGTTCTCGACGAATAACTGACAGTAACCGGCATCCTTCTCTTAGGGAGGGAATCTCGTCCTCCCCATCACTACATTGAATGCTGTCAAGAATTTCCGTGGGTCGGATTTCCCATCAAAGGTCGGATATTTGACCTTCACAGTGGGGTGGAACGGGGCGTTGGAAAGTAGTCTGGTGAACGGTGTGTTTTGGGTCTCGAATAGGACACGAGAGATTTTTGGTGTGGAGCTTTGGAATCAGTACATCATGGCCGCCATGTTGCGTACCTCGTTCCTTAGTGCCTGAATCTCTGCGTCTCTAGGATCTTCCGGCCGTGTCGCCGGGGTCAGTGGTGTCGGTGGGTCAGCTTGTCCCCTGTTCTGTTGGTTGGGCTCTTTGTTGAATAGTTGTCTCTCTAGACAAGGCGGGGATAGGTCTACTGGTTGGTCGCCTTTGTCCGACACTCGCGTTTGGGCAACCGATAGCTGCCGTTGAGCTCGACATTCAAGTGAGCCAGCATTTCTGATGTTTATTTGGGTTTTTTGGTTGCCTTCTCCATTTGCTCTATCATGGCCCATAGCGAGTCGGCCATCTGCTGTGCTCTTCTGCGTACAAAGCCTTTTCGGCGTCAGGTTGGGGAGGCGGAGTATTGATGTTGACGGTGCCGGTCGTCGACTCCTTCCCCGTGTTGGGTTGGGTTTCGATTGGCCTCGTGATTACGGGTGTGGCTGGTGAAGTTTTGGGGGCCGGCGGGCCCATTGTCTGTCATCCTTACCAATCGTGTGTTGAGAATCTTCTCACCCCTCGTTCTAGCGCTAATTGTTTGTACCAGGTTTAGCACATAGATTAAGGAAGAATTAAGGTAGAAGATTCTGTTTTATTAAGTGGTAAAGAGGATGATTACAAGGTGGCTAAGCCGGAAATAAGATTACAAAAACTGAATCTCCGATGATTTATTCTATATAAAACGTTATTAAACAAAACTCAGATTTTAATAGGTAGAAACGAATTGCTCATTCCTGTTAACTAAGGATAATTCATGAATCTGTGATAAATTAAAATATGATGATAGTCTTTTTATTGAGCAAGTATCGTGAGTTAAAGAAGATCGACATATGCATATGTACCATGATATGTACATGAAAGTGAAGGGTAACATGTTCAAAAACAAGTGTGTGCTTATGGAGAGCATTCACAAGTCAAAGGCCGAGAAGGCACTAGAAAAGACACTCTTTGATCAGTTTGAAGCTAAGCATGCTAAGAACAAGGCTAGCAGAGAGATAAAATTTGTCAGAAGAGAGGAGCGTTTTGCTCAGGTGAAATATTTACACGCCAATGATTTTTCTGAAGGCCTTAAGAAATCTGTTTGGTGAATTCAAAGATTTATAAAAAATAACTCTCTTTATTAGCTTTAGAAAACTCTCTAAAAAAACTAAAGCTCTCAACAATGAACTCACACCTTATACCAAATATTGGCATCTCTTTCTATAAACTAGACTATTTCCTAATTCTAAAAATAAAACAATTATGTTTTGGATAATTTTCGGAAACATCTCAATTAGTCTAGTCTATTAGTTTCCAGCTCAAACTACTAACTTCAAACTTACTTCAACATTCACCCCCTTAAGCTTCAAGTCGATTTTTTCAGTGTCTTTGACTCTATGATATCTCTCATTTCTTTGAACTTGATCCTTCCAAGAGCCTTAGTTAGAATGTTCGCCTTCTGTTTTGTTCCGGGAATGAGTTGAACTTCTACTAACCCATTTAGTACACGCATATGCTTCATTATACTTCTAGACATCTCCATTAAGGTCTGATTTTTCTTTCCATTACTCTATTTTGTTGTGGAGTATATGGTACGGTTAGATTTCTCTTGATCTCATTTGAGTCACAAAATTCTTGTGACAAAAATTCACCTCCTCTATACGTTCTAAAAACTTGTATCATCTCTTTCGTCTCTTGTTCCACCACTTTCTTAAATCGCTTGAACTTCACTAGTGCATCACTCTTTTCTTTCATCAAAATCGTCCACATGTGCCATGTTCGATCCTCAATATGTACAAATATATACCTATCACCAGCCGATGTGTTTGGTGTTATTGGTCCACAAAAATCTCCATGAATCAACTCTAGATTCCTCTTTGCTCAAAAATTGATTGTTTGGAAAAACTTTTCTGACTTATTTCCCAAATAAGCATGGTTCACATACCTCTATATTGATGTTCATCTTTGGTAAGCCTTTAACA
This sequence comes from Lepidium aucheri, assembly GCA_900406435.1. Taxonomy (NCBI): domain Eukaryota; kingdom Viridiplantae; phylum Streptophyta; class Magnoliopsida; order Brassicales; family Brassicaceae; genus Lepidium; species Lepidium aucheri. The sequence goes on from OVBA01005067.1 coordinate 8,375, forward strand.
CAACCTCCTTTGATCATATTCTTCATTTTCTCGAGATTTATATGTCCTAATCTCAAGTGCCATAGAGTAGACTCACTAGTTTTAGGAAGATGAAGTCGTGTAATATCCTTCACATCCATCTTTACCTTCTATAATCGATTCTTTGACCTCTTAGCTTGGAAGATCATGATACCAAGTGTTTCTTTCCTTATTTTTTGTCTCAAATTTACTTGGTACATAATTTTCTTCATTAAGAAACACGACCTCATGTAGAAACAAGTCATCTTCCTCTTGTGTTTCTTGTTTCCTTTTCATCCTCTTGTGTTTCTTGTAGCTTAAGCAATCGATCTGGACATTTGGAAGCAAAGTGTTTGTATCTATCACCTCGGTAACAAATTACTTTTGACAAATTGAAGTCTCCATTACCCCGACCTTGTCCCCTTCTACGACCACATCCTCTTCTTCCTCTTCCTCTTGATCCTTCACTAGTATTCCTTGTTTGATTTTGTGATTCCAAATACATCGACTGTTTTTGATCTTCTTGAGCTTCTTCTTCTTCTTGAATTCTTTCTTCATAGGCTTTTAGACGACCTGCAACATCCTCAAAGCTTGTTATTTTAAGATCCAATGATTGCTCAAGAGATGCAACCATAAGGATATATTTCTTTCTAGGACGACATTAGAAAAACTTCTTCACTAATTTTGTTTCATCAATTTTTGCTCTGAGAGAAGAAGATTTAGATGAAATTGCCGATAGCTTGCTCACAAAGTCATCTACTAATTCGGTTTCTTTCATCTTAAGACGGTCAGATTTGGACATCAAGGTTTGTAACCTTGCTTCCTTAACATGCTCAGCTCCTAGATTTTGAGTTTTGATGGCCTCCCTCACCTTCTTTGTCGTGTCTAACTCACCAACTTGTAGAATAAGATCCTCCCGTATCGATTGGAACAAGAGTGCCATTGCTATGTTATTCTTCTTTTTATCATCAATTTCTGTCTTAGTTACCTCCCATACCACATGTACGTTGAGACCTACTTTCATCCTCATGGCCCAGACAGTATAGTTAGTTGCGGTTAACATCGGACATACTATAGAGGTAGAGCTTCTTCCGCCTTTGTTCTTCACCGCTGGTACTATAGCATCTTTATTTCCCATGACTCGTTTCTCCTTCGATTAAAAATTTGTGTTTAATCGATCTCCTTTGCTTCCCTTTGTCGATTTCAAGAATCTTTCTTTCTTTGATCGATCCTTCTAACAACCTTCGCTCTGATACCAATTGAAGGTCTTAAGAAGTGTGTTTGGTGAACTCAAAGATTTATAAAGAATAGTTCTCTTTATTAGCTTTAGAAAACTTTCTCAAAAACTAAAGCTCTTAACAATGAATTCACACCTTATACCAAACATTGACATCTCTTTATATAAGATAGCTATTCCTAATTCTAAAAAGAAAACAATTGTGTTTTGGATAACTTCCTAAAACATCTCAATCATGTTTTGAATAATTTTCTAAAACATCTCAATTAGTCTAATCTATGCTTACAACTCAAGCTACTAACTTCAAACTTACTCCAACCGTCTCTTCGTCAATATTGGTGTTAATGTTGTAGTCATTTATCATTTTGTATACACTCATTAATGCTTTTGTGTTTGTAACTTTGAGGGACCCGTTGCTGTTGCTGCAATAGTACCATCTCAACAAGCAGAGTAAGAGATCTTTTATGTACATGAAGTTTAATGTAGGCGGAGTTAGGTAGAAATTTCAAATATTTATTTGCGCTTTTGTTTTCATTTTTTTGCAGGGTAACAAAAAAGTTGAAGAAGTGATTTGGTTTTAAATTTTTTGTGGTTGAATCTTTGAGCTTACATGTAGGAGAAGCGTTATTGATTCTGTTGGAAATTGTTTTTATATGAATATATTCTAGTGTATTGGATCTCACATTGCAATTTTAGGAGTCTATCAGTTTTGTCTCTCTTCACGTTCTCTGTTGCATTGGTTTTTAAAATTCCTTGTCTTGAAAGTTTGAAGAAGTTGAGTAAAACTGTTAAAAGAACAACCAAACTCAATAAAATGGAAACACATGGTGGAGCAGGTTTTAGTTTATTTTTTATTTTATTTTTTGTTAAGACAAGAACAGGTATTGAGATTATTGATTTATTAATAATGTTCACCATGATTTGTAAGAAAATTATGCAAATAATTTACAAACGAAAGAAAGAGACCCGGATTCCGGTACTGGAGTATCCGCCCGAATAAGGAACAATTGTGTTGGGGTCAAAGTCGACGTAGTTCATGTTCACTTTGCTTTCTTCGGGCACCACCTGTGTAATCAGAAACCAACCTCTTTCTCTCTCTCTCTAACTTTTGAATTTTCCTTCAGGTGTATATCTTCATTTGATTCTCTTTCCCTCTGGATCAACGAACGATTTGGTGTTCAGATTGATCGTATTTCATCGAAATTCCCAAGTTATAAGCATCACGAAAGGCGGAAAAATTAGAGAACTTTTGTCTGCTAGATCTTGAATTCGGGGATCGAATTCTGTAATTAGGAGTTTTTCTTTTAGTTTGGTTGAAGATATCAGAGGATGGCATCTGAGCAGTTGATGTCTCCCGCCAGTGGCGGAGGACGCTACTTTCAGATGCAGTCGGAATTCCCTTCGGTGGTCTCTTCGCTGTTCTCGTTAGCTCCTGCTCCAACTCAGGAAGCCAATCGTATTTTTGAAGAATTACCCAAGGCAGTTATCGTCTCCGTCTCTCGGCCTGATGCCGGCGATATCAGCCCTGTACTATTGTCTTACACCATTGAGTGCCAATACAAGCAGGTAAGTATCTATCTAGGTTCAGAGTTTCATCATAAATGCTTGGATCAGAATCTGCTTTCAAAATTGCTGCTGGGTGTTTTATTTTTATGGTTACAGGAAATGACTATCAACAACTTCTAATCAGTTTACTTGGATAATAGTTTTTGGCTTAGTCTATCTGCTCATACTGCAAGCAAATCCATGTAATTCGTATTGGTCAAGTCTGACTATTGATCCAAGTAGCAAAAATGTTTGTTTAGGTACCTAGTTTCTTGGTTTCATGTAATCTTAATATTACATTCACAGAAATGGTCTACTGAATCGTCAAGTCTGACCGTTAATCGATGTTATTCGGTTGAAGGCCTATTCTGAGGCACATCAGTCATGAATCATATGTTTTTCCTTACTTTAGTGGAAAGGGTGGTTGGACTTTTCAGTACTTGAAATTTTTGAGTCGTAACTTTAGTGCTTTTATGTAACAGTTCAAGTGGCAACTTGTGAAGAAAGCTTCTCAAGTGTTTTATTTGCATTTTGCATTGAAGAAGCGTGCATTTATTGAAGAAATTCACGAAAAGCAGGAACAGGTTTGTGTTGACTTGAAATATGAAGGAATCTTCTACTAGTTTGTGTTTCCCTTTGATGGAACATGTTATAGGCTTTTTTCCCTGGCCTGTTTCTAAATTGTTTGTGATTGCGTCCTTGATGTTGCATCGAGTTTTGATGTGGTTTTCTCTCGAATATCACATTAAAGGTTAAAGAATGGCTCCAAAATCTAGGAATAGGGGATCATGCACCGGTTGTGCAAGATGAAGATGCTGATGAAGTTCCGTTACATCAAGATGAGAGTGCCAAAAATAGGTCAGACATTCTGGCATCACTTTTGGCGTGATGTGCGTCAATTATACGCTTCTACAGGATACCTTTATTTTCTGACTATTAGGCTGTTTTGTTCAGAGATGTTCCCTCAAGCGCTGCTTTGCCAGTCATTCGTCCGTTGGGAAGACAGCAGTCGATATCAGTTAGAGGAAAGAATGCAATGCAAGAATATCTAAATCATTTTCTAGGGAATCTTGATATTGTCAATTCACGGGAGGTATATATCTATAATCTTTTCTCTGGGTGGTCTGATTACTTTATAATAGTCAATGCCTAGTTATGTCATGAGTTGTTTTCTCGTCTATTTTATCTAGAAATCTGAATACATCACGTGAATATGTAAGGATTCCATACTTTTAAAGGTTTCATTGTCTTACTCATTGAGCTTCATTCGTTTCTAAGGCATATGCGTGTTTAGTTAAATGCTAAATGTGTAATGTAGGTTTGCAGGTTTCTGGAGGTCTCGATGTTGTCATTTTCACCAGAGTATGGACCCAAATTGAAAGAAGACTATATTATGGTAAAACATCTCCCGAAAATTTCAAAGAGTGATGATGAGTCTAATAGATGTTGTGGATGCTGTTGGTTCTGTTGCTGCAATGATAATTGGCAGAAGGTATGGAAATTCTCATTTTCTTGCTCATATTCGCGTGGTTTGTATCTTGCCATGAAAAATTGGTTACTTTTAGTACTTCCTATGGTATGACTCGTGAGCTTTGTTTATGTTTGGTTATCTTTGTCCCGTCTCTCAAGCTTGCTCTTTCAAAACGATGAACTTCTTCATGAAAAACTAATTTATCAGAAGCAAAATATATGTAATTTTTAGTAGTTCTTTTAATGACTGCCAAAACTTGCTACTACTTTACTGGAGAGGTTTTGAGGATTAAAATTGTCCGACTGCTTAGCCATAATAGGGAGATGTTAACTCTGCTGTTGATCTTTATGTTATGTAGTGTATGTGCTCTCAAACGCAAGAATGCAGTTTGTCTTCTTTTACAAGTCATGTTATGCTCCTGATCAGACTTCCAAAATCAATGTGTTATGAAAAGATGGTATCTAAGGTTTCGTTTTTTTTCCAGTACAGGTGTGGGGGGTACTAAAGCCAGGTTTTCTCGCCTTATTGGAAGATCCAATTGATGCAAAGCTATTAGATATTATTGTTTTTGATGTCCTACCAGTTTCTAATGGTAATGATGGTGTGGATGTATCGCTAGCAGTAGAACTGAAGGATCACAATCCTTTGCGGCATGCGTTCAAGGTTAGCAGTTACTGCCCTACTTGTCTCATATGCATGCTTACTCCATGTATGTTAGCCAAGAATAGTAGGATATTCCTTTTGTTGTCATTTAAAGTGGGAGTCCATTGAATCCGTATTCTACAAGCTTAAAAGTTGAATCTTCCTCAGTTTTATGCCCCTCTTTTGCTGCACAAGTATTTCTGGGGCTAGATTCAAGAATGCTATGGATAATCCATACTTTATAACTTCTGTGAAAATATCATAGGTAACATCTGGAAACCGGAGTATAAGAATAAGGGCAAAGAGTAGTGCAAAAGTTAAGGATTGGGTGGTTTCTATTAACGATGCTGCTCTTCGACCTCCTGAGGGTTGGTGCCATCCCCATCGCTTTGGCTCATTTGCACCCCCGAGGGGCTTGACAGATGATGGAAGTGAGGCCCAGTGGTTTGTAGATGGTGGAGCAGCTTTTGCAGCCATTGCTGCAGCCATCGAAAATGCTAAATCTGAGGTCTAGCACTTTCCATTACAGAATATGGAGATCAAGATGTTGAACATCGTATTTCGACTGATATGATTTTCCTTGTAGATTTTCATTTGTGGCTGGTGGGTGTGCCCAGAACTCTATCTTAAGCGACCTTTTGATTCACATACTTCCTCCAGACTTGATAACTTGTTGGAGAACAAAGCGAAGCAAGGAGTTCAGGTACTTACTAGAGACATACATGTGCTTATTATCTATGTCTGTTGTGAAGCGTGTCCAAATTGTGCAATGGAGATTTTACTGGGGTGGTTTGCAGGGATGAGCACATGTTCTTGCTTAGAAATTCCTTTGGTAGATCCATTTCATTGAAAGCTATGCCACACTTGGTGACAACTTTGTAAAGATAGATAGTTTGACTCTGATCATTTTCATGTCCTGTCCTCTCAATAATTAGCGTTGCTTTTAGTTATGTTTTGGTCCAGTTTAGTTTATTAAATGCTCGTTGTACATTGGGATAATCTTGGATGACTTGAATATTGGCTTGTATTTCCTTATTTCCAGTTTGCATAGTTAGATGAGTGTAATTTTCTTAATTTTGTACATTCTTCTACCTAAGTTGATTAACTAGGCTTGTTCACCAGTGTAGACATGTAAACTTCCAGTGCATTGTGTGGATTTTCAGGTTTTCATTTCTTTAGTACTATCTTTTTTCAGATATATATCCTTCTCTACAAGGAGGTTGCTCTTGCTTTAAAGATCAACAGTGTGTATAGCAAACGCATGCTTCTTGGCATTCATGAGAATGTGAGGGTACTTCGTTATCCTGACCACTTCTCAAGTGGTGTCTACCTCTGGTATGATATGGTGGACAGTTCAAATCTGACACTCAAATATGTCAATACTTTCTTTCTTGGTTTGATGTTAAATAAATCGTACCCTTAAAAACTCATATCTGAACATAAAATTAACCGGGAAAGATTTTGAATTTAAGTCTGCATGTCTTTGTAGGTCTCACCATGAAAAACTTGTAATCGTCGATCATCAGGTTTGCTTTATTGGAGGGCTGGACTTGTGTTTTGGCCGGTATGACACGTTTGAACATAAAGTTGGAGATAACCCTTCTGTAATATGGCCTGGAAAGGACTATTACAACCCCAGGTAAGAATTTACATCTTTACCACCAGTACTAACAAATTTTGATTATTGCGAATGAATAGTTGATTTTGGAGATGTAAAATCTTTCTTTATTACACCAAGTTGAGTTTTTATAATAAGAACTTGTGTGTCACTTGCTAGTTATTTTTGATTGTTCGCTGGGTTTCAACCAATCCTATAGTAGCTATTTAATATAAACGAGGATGCATCACTCAATACACATTTCCGAATACTAATTTTTCGTATGAACGCAATTAATATTCTCCAGAGAATCTGAACCCAATACTTGGGAGGATGCACTGAAAGATGAATTAGACCGTAGAAAATATCCACGGATGCCATGGCATGATGTGCATTGTGCTTTATGGGGCCCACCTTGCCGTGACGTGGCTAGGCACTTTGTTCAGCGCTGGAACTATGCTAAGGTTTATCCACACTTCTTCAACTTTCTTCTATCTCTTTGTTTTTCTTTTGTTATAAAGTAAGATAACCAATGGTTTTGTCAGAGAAACAAAGCACCATATGAGGATTCAATTCCGCTTCTTATCCCCCAGCATCACATGGTTATACCCCACTACATGGGAAGGCAAGAGGATTCAGACATTGAACGCAAGAAAGACGAAGACAGTATTAAAGGGATCAGAAGAGACGATTCATTTTCTTCTAGATCATCATTGCAGGATATTCCATTACTTTTGCCTCAAGAGCCCGTTGATCAGGATGGTTCGAGTGAAGGGCATAAAGCAAATGGAATAAACAGCAGAAATGGTCCTTTCTCTTTCCGAAAATTTAAAATTGAACCAGTTGATGGAGATACTCCTATGAGGGGCTTTGTAGATGATCGTAATGTGCTAGATCCTCCACTAGCAAAGCGTGGTTCAAAAGCAATAGATACGGAGTGGTGGGAAACAGAAGAACGTGGTTATCAGGTTGGCTCTCCAGATGAGACTGGGCAAGTCGGTCCGAGAACTTCATGCCGCTGTCAGGTGTGTACAATGGAAGTATATATGTATTCTACTAAATGTTCCATATAATTTGAGCTGATGCTTTCATGAAGGATCCTCTTCTGTTTCCTTTTTGCCTTTAGAATACTTTGAAAAATTCTCGTGATCAGAAAGATAAAATTTCCCTTCAACATTCAGCACTGATTAACCCTATTTTCAGATTATACGAAGTGTCAGTCAGTGGTCGGCTGGAACAAGCCAAGTTGAAGAGAGTATCCATTCTGCTTACCGTTCTCTTATTGACAAAGCTGAACATTTTATCTACATTGAGGTATTTGCTATAAGATTTCTTTTCATGCAATCATGGTTTGCACGAGTCAATCTAATAGACCAATTGATTCGAGCATAATATAGAGTTTCGTTGAAACAACCTGCCATCATTCTTCACATAACAGAAGTAACTTGGTTCTTGAAACCAATAGCAACTCAAATTCACATTTGTCTTCATTTTTTCTGACTTCTGTTTTCATGTTGTGCAATGTATCTCCAGAATCAGTTTTTCATATCAGGCCTTTCTGGAGATGACACAATTAAGAATCGTGTTCTAGAAGCATTGTATAAAAGGATTTTGCGAGCCCATAACGAGAAAAAAAGTTTCAGGGTTGTTGTTGTTATACCGCTCCTCCCAGGTTTCCAGGTTAGTTTTCTGATTGTAATCTTTTGAAGAAAATATATATGCCCCTGAGATGCATTTTTCTAAAGTATGTGTATGGCAGGGAGGTATTGATGACAGCGGCGCCGCATCTGTTAGAGCCATAATGCATTGGCAGTATCGAACCATATACAGAGGACAGAACTCGATATTGAATAATCTTTACAATACTATTGGTCCAAAGGCTCATGATTATATTTCCTTCTATGGCCTTAGGGCATATGGTAAACTTTCCGAGGATGGACCCGTCGCCACTAGTCAGGTTAGATATGCGCATTGCTGCCTTTTAAGTAGTGATCACAACACCATTTAGGATGTCTGTTTTTAAAATGTTTAAACATATTGAGAGTAACAATGTGAATGCTATATCTTTCTCTCTATGCAGGTGTATGTTCACAGTAAAATCATGATAATTGACGACCGTGCCGCATTAGTTGGATCTGCCAATATCAACGACCGGAGTTTACTTGGCTCAAGAGATTCTGAGGTCATGTTTTAAACTCACCTGCTTTTTTGTGCTAAGAATTGGTTCCAGAAGCCTGTTCTATACTCACTTGATTCTTTGCTTTATATCAGATTGGAGTACTAATTGAAGACAAAGAGTTAGTAGATTCGCGCATGGCAGGAAAGCCATGGAAGGCTGGAAAATTTGCTGTAAGCCTTAGGCTCTCTCTGTGGTCCGAACACCTTGGGCTTCGTAGTGGAGAGGTTGGTATCATACCATTTAATTGTTTCTCTTTGTGGGATTTCTGTTCATAAACAGATATTAGACCAAATGATGAAAGTTGATCGGAACCTCCCTGGCATATGGTTTCAGAGGTTCATAAGACTAAATGCCTCTTTGTTTTTATTACAAAAGTGTGAGCTTTGGTTATTTCTTTGCAGATCGATCAGATAATTGATCCCGTGTCTGATTCAACCTACAAGGAGATATGGATGGCAACCGCAAAGGTTGGAAACGTGATTACAAGTTGAAATTTTTAATTCCACGGGCCAGAAATAACCCATGAACATTATTTATCCCAACGCAGACAAATACAATGATATATCAGGATGTCTTCTCTTGTGTGCCCAATGATCTTATCCATTCGAGGTACAAGTCCGGTCTATCTCTTTTTTATTTTTTTCACCTTTGGACACTATCGTTGTGTTGAGTAGCGAACTTAAGCTTGAAAATAGTTCCTTTCCAAACCAAAAGAATTTGGATTTTGGTAGACCCATGGCCTTAAAAAATGAAACTACTTGCTATATATATGTAGAATGGCGTTTAGACAAAGCATAGCGCATTGGAAGGAGAAGCTAGGACACACAACAATCGACTTGGGAATAGCACCGAAGAATCTGGAGTCTTACCAGAATGGTGATATAAAGAGAAGTGATCCGATGGAGAGACTAAAGTCGGTAAGGGGACATCTCGTCTCTCTCCCTTTAGATTTCATGTGCAAAGAAGATCTAAGACCAGTGTTCAATGAGAGTGAATACTACGCCTCCCCTCAAGTCTTCCATTGAGACCAGTATACCTCAATTCTTAATCACGGATTAAATCAATGACCGCTCTACACGAAGAAATATACTTTGATTTGTTGCTATCTTTACACACTCTCATATGTTTATGGGAGAGGCATTAAAAGTTTTTGTATAGTGTCTCAGATATGTATATTGGAAACAGGAAGGAAATCAGAAGAGACGCCATTTTTCTAATTTTGGTTAAGTCTCTTCCGAAGTAAAGGATCAGTTGCTTCTCTTCATATTTGTGACTATGCGGGAAAAAGACTGAAAAGTGTTATAAAGTGGGCGTCGAGATCCACCAAGGGCCATGTGCCAATTTTGAGTCGTGTCTCTTTTGTTTACCTCTGGACCAAACAACTCCATTTTTCGACACTTGCATCTCTTTGTTGTTTCCACCGTTTGTATCTATTTGTGTGTTATGTGTCTCAACTTACAACCATGCATCTAGTGCATATTAATTTATATTATCTTTTCCCAATAGTTTCTAGCTCTCATTCACTATTATATTATTAGCATCATCACCCACCCAAGCAAGTCCGCACTCTTATTAATTAATGATCATTCTTACTTAATACATATATATATATAAAGTCGTAATTAAGCACACTAATTAATATCTATGGATTACCTAAGATATCTAGCCAAGTGGAGATATATAAAATCTAACATGCACATCTATATATCTACCCCATAGATATAAGTTTTTTTCTATTAATTAAGGGCAATGAGAAACAAATTAAGTACATGTATAAAAACCTTATACGTGTTATTACATCTTCACGCGAATTTTTTGTTTCATGCATGCCCATATTTCTTTATAGTATACATATGTGTATTAAATATATTTCCTCCATTTCATTTATGTTAAGGGAAATATACTTTTGTTTCTTATATGAACCCTATAAATATTTAGTCATTTCTGGTTTACAAAAGAAAATTTAATATTTTCTCCTGTAATCAATTTTGTATGTGAATAAGTGTGTTAATCAAATGGTTAAATGTTCATGTTTGCGGAATTTTTTACTGGAATTTGACTGTAAGTAGTTGTGTTATCTGTTATAATTGAACAAAAGTATATTTCTATTATTGGTAACTTGTTCTTAGAATTATTTAGCATTTTATTTATTAGTCATAGCAGCATTAAAAAAAAACAAATTAGACACTAGTGTAAATCACGACCTAAACACACCCGGTCATAAAAAGATCTTAATTTTGACTACGACCAAATCCGTGTGCTCTTACTATTAAATAGGGGTAGACATTTTAACCAACCTGTAGCAATTCGAACCAAATCAACCAAATTTAAATCAACCTAAACCAAATTATAGTGTACATATAAACCATGTAGTTAGGATTCTACTCAATCCGAATAATTCGGTTTGATTTGGTTTGAAATTAAAATAAACCAATAAACCAATGTGTTTGTTAATCATATATTAATAATATTATATATATATAATATATATATTATAAAAGTTACTAGATTTGATTTTTCAAACCCACTAAGCCACTTATCAATACCAACTCTTCCTTAAAAATTATAAACAAACTAAAGCAATCTATACCTTTGTTCTCTTCTCTTAACCATGGTAACTCTCTTTTCTCTTTGATCATTTTTCCTTTACAAGATCTAATTTGTTATTCTTCCTCTATAACGACTATAAGATTTTAATTTAAACTTGTAAGTCTTAACAATAAAATGATAACTATCTCAATTTTAGTACAAGAAAACAAATTGACATGCTTAGTTAAAGACGAAAAATATTATGTTTGTTACATTTAGTTTTAAATTGTTGTTATTTTTAGTTTTTTTTTCTTTCATTGTTATCTCTAAATATTTATAATATTGTGATTTTTCTTGCTTTTTATATAATATTAGTTTTAAACAGCTTTCAGTATAACAATAATTCATATGTTTATTTTTTTTAATCAAAGTAAAATCAAACCAAAATAAAACCAAAGCAAACCAATTTAAATAAAATACAAACCAATCCGAAGTCAAATCAAACCATACTAAGTTTGGTTATATTTAGTTGAGTTTTTATATAACCAAATTAATTGAACCGAAGTTAAACCATAGCCAAAATTAAACCGAAATACCTAACCCTACGAGTATTAAACATTTATAGAATATATATATATATATAAAATAAATTTGAGTAAGTTTACAAAGTAAGTCGGTTTTTATTTAAATACATTTGGGTGACAGGAACATATATATCATTTGAGAAGGTGATATAATAATAATAATAATAATAATAATAATAATAATAATAATAATAATAATAATAATATTAAGAAGATAAAAGAGTAGCTTTTAGATTTGAGAGCCTCTCACAGCCACAACTTTTTTGGGACAATTTGTCTTTATTGTTTAACAAACCCCAACATGATATCATTTTTTTTAATTTAATTCCACCACATTTCGTTTAAAATATGTTTTAACTTTCTTCCACATATCCACATTAATCTCAACATTTTATTATACTAAATCATATGCATCTCTATCCTAATGAGGTAATTACCACCTTTATTTTATTCATTTGTCGGCCTAATTAAGCTTTTTATTAATTATTGTGACGACAAATTGATAACTTTCATTGGTCATTGTATCGCTTTTTTTGTTTGCGTTATTTGACCCCCGAAATACTTATAATTTCTGACTACCTTGCGTTTGATTATTTCAATTTTCAAACAATATTACGCGAGCTATACAAGTTACTGAGATGGAAAAAAACTGCATAAATTAACATTAAACCGTTTGTTAAAAATGCTTTCTTTTAATTTTTTTTAATTCCTTTTCTTTTTTCAGCAACCAAAACACACACACACACTCACAACTTATTTAATCCAATTTTAAGTTATCATGACTTTTATACAGACGTTTGACTTAGAACATATAATTTCTTAAATCCTAGCTTCTTCGAAGTAACTAGTTAATATATGGAAAATGCATTTACGTTTCCTTAAACTAATTACAAAAGTATGTATATAGCTAACCATATTAAATCGAAGACCAAGAATACAAAGTAAAAATCATGTAAACTTCATTAATTCTCATAAAAGAAGAAAGTCATCAACCCTGTTAAAAGAATAAAAGAGTT
>OVBA01005068.1:0-21169 GCA_900406435.1 Lepidium aucheri
TCTACTTACCACTACCCTATAATGATTTGATCACATAGACCAAAAAATCTTATTATCAGATATATCTGATCCTGAGGGTTGGCCATGTTTGTACTCTGATATCTTAGGTTCAGATTCTGCTTGTAATTTACCCACGGCTTGGATCCACTTTGGTTTTTAACAAAACAAATCTCCTCCAATTGCTCGTGCTCAATCTCTTCAGCTACATCCTCTTCTACCAAGTTCACGTGTTTGGTGTGTACCATGAGCAATTTATCCAGCTTCTCATGAAGTTGTTTTAACTCCTTTCTTGCGGAAGTGTCGGAATCAGAGGTTCCCCTGACAGCTCGGTCATAGTCCTCGCCATACTATCCATCAGCTAAGGCGAGGTTCTCATTTAATGCACGACCCTCATTGATATCCTACTAGAGAAAGCTCCTATGACTTGTGGTGTCCAACAACATACGTATCCTCGGGAGAACTCCTCGCCAGAAGTTTTTGAGGATGGTATCTTCCCTGGAATCGTGATGAGGGCACCGAGCTTGGTAAGTGTTGTACCGATCCCACGCCTCGGCCAAAGACTTGCTGCTTTGCTGGACAAAGTTGGATATGCTGTTTCGAAGCTTTGCCGTTCGTGAGTTTGAAAAGAACTTGGTGAGAAACATGTGTTTACACTCCGACCAAGTTGTGATTGATCCGGCGGGAAGATGTTTTTCCCACTGATGTGCTCTATTCCCTAGAGAGAAAGGAAAGAGCTTGAGCTTCAAGGCATCTTCACTCACCCCATTGATACGTGTGAGTGAGCATAATCTCTTGAACTCGTCGAGGTGGTCAAGAGGGTCCTCTGAGGGTAGACCATGAAATTTGTTATTCTGCACCATGGAGATGAGTCCGCTCTTTATCTCAAAATTTATTATTCTGGATGGCAGGCGGTTGGATCCCATTCCTTATAGTAGGTGTACTTAAGGCGTCGCTCGCACCAATATAGCGAGGGCGACGAGCTGGGTTCTGTGCTAGCGCCTGGTGGGCAGCTTCATTAACCAACAGAGGAGTTCCATCCGATGTCGTTCCTGGTGTAGAATTATCCAGGTCTGGTTGTGGTTGCTGCATTGTACTGTGCCTTTATCGGATCTCACGAGTCAGCTGGTTGATATCGTTGACGGGTGGTGAGAACCTTTCGACCGTGTGTGCATCAACCGAAGAAACTGAACTGATTACTCGCACAACTCGCAGGAGTTGAAGCGAGGATCAAATGCTATCACTGGCCTCGGTGTCAAATGGTGAGGGTACCTGCGAGGCCTACAAAGACAGAAACAACAACTTGTCAATAAGGTGGGGGCTTGGTCCTTATAGATCCAAGCTGAGTGATACACAGGCAATATTTAATAGTAATGACAATAGAACTGATCCTAAGACTAGCAAATTATAAATTGGAACAAGCAAAAATTGATTTGGCAACAACGCCAATTTGATAACAAGGTTTTTGAGCCTTAAGAGATCAAATCATTGAAGCATAGAGGTAAGTAAATGGGATGTCGAACCAATACTCAGTAGTTACTTGTAATCAACCTAGCTACTACTAGTTCCTAGTCCAGGCAACCTATTAATCTGTCAGAAAGATAGGCTTTGTCTTCTAGTGAGCTTGCAATCTAGCCAATAGGACAAAATAAGCTACAAGACAAAATAAAAACAGAATTCAAACACACAAAAACAGAGAAATGATCAATAAACAGAGCAAGATGATAGCAATAAGTGAATCTAAGGTAAAAAGCATGAATCTAGAGGATATGAGGGGTTTGATCGACAGTAAAATCGTCGATCCAACCTCGCCAAGCAATATAAGGCGATCCCTAGACCAGGACAAGCTTAGATCAACCCATTCTCATGGTGAAGACCCATTTCCAATCCGGCTGATCCTTTACGGCGCTAGCCACTATCATGCCAAATCAAAAGCTTAAAGTTCAGTCCAATACATCTAATAGCCGATCCACAATACTAGATCTCTCCTTGGTGGATCAAACCATCACTCACATGGCTTTCGGTCTCTGATTCCCTTAGCGCTAGCCTTAGGTTTCGGCCCACATCAGATCACTCTTGATTAGGGAGAAATCGACCTTAAGCTCGGCCATGTGAGAAGAGATCGAATCAGATTATTATTCGCAAGGCGAGTGGATCGGTGGATTAACCTCCAATCTCCTTATCCTCAAGATCCACAAGGATCTACTCACGTCTCATGGCTTGAGAGTGGAGGATCAGAGGAGATCTCATTAGCATAAACATAAAGAACAATAAAGTACAGAGCAGAAAGTAAAGATGAAGATCAAACTAAAATAATTTCATTCAAATCAAAGTATCAACATCAAAGTACCTTAATCAAATCATAAATGAAAGCAACAACAAAATAGAGAGAGTTTTTTCGGCTAAAACTACAGATAAAATGATAAGAGAGTGTTTAGAGGGTATTTATAGGGTCATTTGCATAACCCTAATGGTCAAACCAACCTAAGTCAGTCAATTAGAAATCTTGCCCTCGGAGTCCTTGCACGAGTTTGGGCACCGAGGAGTGGTTCAGGTCTTCGTCCTCGGGGGTTGAGGCTGAGTGAATGGTCTGAGTGTAATGGACTTGTCTTCCCTCGCAGCAGATAGGTTGAGGATGGTGACTGAGGCATCTTCTTTTGAGCGTTCTGAGCAGTCCTCACCCTGTGATACACGAGGAAACGATCTGAGTTTGCATGACTTCTTTTGCCTAGCAGCTAATCCAATCATCCTTAGCTCTATTTTTGGCTCCTTTTATGCTCCTTTTTATCCTTTATCTAGATAAATTCCAAAACTCCAAATACAAATGCAAAAAGTGCAAAACTAACCTAAACGGACCTAAGTGCATGGAAAATTTAGCTAAACGGATGCAAAACAGCCTAAAATAAGACTCTCAAACCATCAAAGATCACACAAATCACCTGGCCTGGGCGTAGAATCGGTTCCTCGTCAGTAGCGCCGAGGACCATAAGCCCCTCGGCAAACTCATCCGCATAATTTGCCATTATTCCGCACTTTCGCCTCGATGCTAAAAAACAACAAATAATGTTAACATTCCACCTTGTTAAAAAAAACTTGCGCTCCACGTATCGTCTCGCACTCTACCCAAGTTATGCTGAACACGAGCTGTATCAACGTCCGGCCACCAACTCGTGCTGAGCTGTTTGATGCGATCCAAGTCCTCGAAAAATTTTGGTGGGTAAGCTCTGATTGGCAGAGGTTGACAAATTGCAAAAGAAAAAAAAGTGTTAGAAAGAAATAAAATCTCGACGTGGCCAAAACTAAAAAAACCTTACCAGGGTTCATGTTTTACACAATATGCGTGAAACGCCACGAATACACCATCAAGGCATAATCGAACCACACAAAAAATATCGATTACGTCAACCCGTGATCTTGCTAGGGAATCTATTGGCGACCCCACACTTTGGCTTCGCACTCACATAGCAGGTCGCATCCTTAACCGGATTCATGGACAAATGCATCACCTCCTCAAAAAAGTGAGTTGTGACGTTGACTCCATTCTGCGTCCAGCACAATCATTGCCATTATATTCTTAATCACCAAAGGAGACAGCTGAGTGAACGCCATCCGATGACAAGCACAATAGTTCACCAGAAGCTGGGGTAGCGGGAATTGCATGCCACAGTCCTTGAAGAAATACTCGTATACGCATACATAACCTTGTGGTGGTGACCACGACCTCTACCTCGGCCCGGGCACACGAAGGCAAACAGGAGCCCTTGTTATGGCATCGATCTATCATATTCCACAGCGTCGCCTTCGTGCTTTGAGAAGGAGGAACTGTAAGCAACCTTAACAATTGACGGACACGAGCTTGATGACTCTCATCGACAAGGTAATCAGGATCCTCGCTAGAGTCAGCATCGGAGTGATCACCCTCGACAATCTCAATCTCAGGACCAATGTCCCTTAGAGGCTCGTCAGCAAATTCCAAGCCAAGCTCTTCATCTTGGCCACGTTTGGTCTCACAAAACTCGCCCCGTACATTCCCTTCCTCCTCGTGTACAAGCTCCTCATCAACAAGCTCGTCGCCAACAAGCTGCGGGGAGATATCATCATCCGCAATGTTGTCCCTGTCAGATCTCCCTGCTGCGTCCTAATCTTCTCATAAAACGCTAATCGGCTCAACTTCCTCTGCAGCAACACTCAACCAATTCAACTGAGCAACCCCATTGACGGGAGCAAGCAGGCTCGGCTCGACAGATGTGGATGAGCTACGAGCCGGATGTCTGATCTCGGGCCTCGACGAAAGAAGACGTTCCAGAGAAAAAAGGCGCTCTGATTATTTGTGGCACACCATGCTCGGCATTGCGTTCCACGCTCGTGGACGACGGCGCAATAACCGGCTCGGTAGTTTCAGACAATGACAACCCCAAATTTCCTGTTCGTACACGCTGCGGTGCCTCGGCCATAGATTCCCTAGCAAGACCCCTCTCCATACCAAAGCCAAAATCAAAACAAGAAAGAAAGGAAACGTAACTGGACAGGGAGAGCAGCGAGAACGAAAACTAAAGAAGAAATCTGAAGGCGGACACTTATATAAAGCTCGACACGATTGCTGAGACCAGCAATAAATGCAGCCTACACCCTAGAAAGAGAAAACATTCAGCCCCCAAACGGTCACTTCAGATCAACCACACCTAGCAGTTCCCAATGATTTTGGCCCAGCCAAAAGATGACATGTGGCAGTGGAGTCCACGCGTGCCTGGAAAGCTTCTCTTGTAAGTTTGGCATCTTAGACACTCGTCACCAAACTTGGGGGAGGGGGGCTATTGTTGGAGGTGGGCCTATGACCCTCCTGGCCAACTTAGGACCCACTCTAAATTCGATCCAACAGAGAAATGACCGCGCCAATGAAAGCCGACCACGTCGCCAACATGCCACATCAACGATTCACCAGGTCGAAATAGGCCTCGATCGCAGAACTCTAGGCCCGATAACGACGCTCGGCCCACAAGCCCGGCTAGTCCGGTCAGCGATGTACTATCCGTCCGGGGATGTACTATCAGTTCCAGGACAGACAAATCCGTGTTGTACGGAGCGCATGTAAGAGGCATGAGGAGGAAAACCCTAGCCTGGGAGCCTCTATAAAAAGAGAAGAACTTAGCCAAAGAAGGCATGAACATTTCTCTACTCACCCACCGCACTCACAAAACCCTAGTTTACCTTTCAGCTTTGTAATCTTATTTCCCAGTTTAACCATCCTTGTATCGTTCTTTACCACTTAATAAAACAGAGTCTTTTACCTTAATTCTTACTTAATTTTAGTGCTAAACTCGGTACAAACATTTTAGATTTCATAAGCCTATAATTAAGATCGATCAAAGGTTACGTCAAAAAAAGAAAAAAAGAACTCTTGATCGATCGGGTTCTCTTTACTTAGACCTCTTTATTAAGACATCTTGATTGATCGTAAAGTGACTCAGATCTCATTACTTATAGCATTTTGTTAATATTTCTTTAGTCTGAGTTTATACGAGTATATGGTGTAGACAATGTTGTGAAACGCTTCAAAGCTTTTAGTTTATACGATACTGTATCTGTATTAGCTTATAATATTGCAAAGTCAAATGAGTATAATAATATCCCACATTGAAAAAAATTATTCCCCACTTATGGCCATTTAGTTTTGGGTTTAAAATTCGTAACAAATGCTAACGTCTAATTGTAGCATACCCAACAGATTTAGACAATCTAATTGTAATATCTCTAAGTTTGTGGGTATTGGACTAACGCTAACTCACACATTTTTAGGGGATTGTAAGAATATCCACATTATATATATATATATATATATATATATATTCTAGTACTTATTATCAATTAGAAGATATGGTGAGAAGCACATGAGTCAATAATAAGAGAGTTAGATGGTTTTTGAGATATAAGTGCTAGTTCAACATTCTCTATCCACTTATGGTTATTAAATAAGTGGTGAGATGTACATGAGTCAATAACAAGGGACTTAGACGGTTTGTGATAGTATAAGTGCTAGTTTAAGGTTCTCTATCAACTTA
This sequence comes from Lepidium aucheri, assembly GCA_900406435.1. Taxonomy (NCBI): domain Eukaryota; kingdom Viridiplantae; phylum Streptophyta; class Magnoliopsida; order Brassicales; family Brassicaceae; genus Lepidium; species Lepidium aucheri. The sequence continues at coordinate 6,057 of OVBA01005068.1, forward strand.
AGGTTACTAAACAAGTGGTGAAAAAAACATGAGTCAATAACAAGAGAGTTAGACGGTTTTTTAGAGTATAAATGCTAGTTCAACGTTCTCTATTAACTTAATCTTACGAAACAAGTGGTGAGAAGCACATGAGTCAATAACAAGAGAGTTAGATGATTTTTGAGAGTATAAATACTTCAACGTTCTCTATCCATTTAGCGTTACTAAACCAGTGGTGAGAAGCATAGAAATGGACGGTTTTTGAGAGTTTAAGTGCTATTCCAAAGTTCTCTCTCAACTTACGATTACTAAACAAGCAGTGAGAGACACATGAGTCAATTGCAGCATACACAACAGATTTAGACAATCTAATTATAATATCTCTAAGTTTGTGGGTATTGGACTAACGCTAACTCACACATTTTTAGGGGATTGTACGAATATCCGCATTAAAAAAATATATATATTCTCTAGTACTTATTATCAATTAGAAAATCATAATCTAATAGTCACTTCACTACCACAAAAACTGACACGTTAACACTAAAAAATAACATTACTAAATCCTCGGATACTACATGCTCTCTTCAGCCATTAATTAGCCACCCACCATAAAAAAATTGAGTTATTATGAAAAAATTACAACTAAAAGTATTGGGCCAAATAAATTGTGAGGTTTTATATAATGTTGAGAATTTGTCGTATCTAATGTGTTATGGGCCGAGATGGTTAAATGAATTTAGGTCCATTAAGACAAACAAAAAGAAGGGGAAGAGAGTTGGGCCGAATTCAATTCAAAGCCCACTTAGGAATAAGTTTGTTAACAAACTCATGAGCCCAAGACCTATTAATGATAGAGATATAAGTCTTTTTCTTCCTCTGATTTATTGTTGTTCGTAATTCTTCTTCACCATTGTTGTAATCTGAAAAGAAACCAGAAACCAGAAAGCAAGTTAGTGAACAAGTGATAACCTAAAGAGAGATGTATCCAGTTTGGAGAACTCTATAAAACTCTTTGTGCACCGTTTTTCTTTCTTACGCTTAAAGCAATCAACATACGAGAGAGAGAAGAGAGACTCATATTTTTTTCTGGTTCGAAGCAATACTTGAAGACTAGTGATCATACTTGATAGGTTGCTTTCACAAGTGGTATCAGAGCATCAGGTTCGTAGCTAAAGGATCAGCAACTATCGAAGCAAAGAGAAGATCACAAGATTACATCGAAGGTGAAAGAAAACTTGTCTGATTGGAGACGGAGTCAGAACCTGAAATCTCTACTCAGAGAACTCGATCAAGGTCACTGTTAACCAGAAACTGCATCGCACTCTGCAAGATAGAAGCAAGATAGAAATCAACACATCAAATCCAAGAATTGAATTGAACATAAAAGCATATAGCTATCTCAACAAAGAACACGAAGAGATAGGATGGAGGCAACACCTGGGAAATTTGAGGTAGAAAGGTTTGATGGAAAAGGAGATTTTGGATTGTGAAAATATATAATGCTTGGCCAGTTTGAGATTCATGATCTGTTAACAGTAAAGAAAGAGATCATGAGGTTGAATGGGTTGCAGAGGAAGTATCTGTGACAGACAAAGATTCGGGTAAAGAAATCAAGGTGGGAAAAACGTTAAGTCAAAATCCATTGTGGGAATTGAAAGACAAAAGAGCAAGGAGTCTGCTTGGTCAATGCTTGTCAAAATCAGTACTAAGAAAGATAATGCACGAGCCTACAACTTTCAAACTGTGGAAAGCACTTGAAAGAGACTATCAAACTAAAACCAAAGCTAACAGAATGTACTTGAAGAGACAATTTTCATTATACAGAATGGATGAAGAAAAGTCTATAGAAGAAAATCTAGATGACTTTCTCAAACTGATTGGTGATCTTGAAAGTCAAAAGATATCCATTCAAGATGAAGATCAAGCAATTGCTCTGCTAAATAGCTTACCACCGTCATTTGATCCTCTTGTTCACACCCTACAATTTGGGAACGCCAAGGATACTCTATCAATGGAAGATGTCATAACTGGGAATATGCCATGGAATCCAATCTGAAACAGAAAGGTACTCTGAATAAGAAAAAGAATGTAGTAGAGGCCTCACAATAGAAGGAAGAGGCAGGTCTGAAAAAAGAAATAACAAGCATTCTGGTAAGGACAAAGGAAGATCTAAGCGCAGAGGAAGATCAAGTTCAAAAGGGAGACAGAATGACAGTGGAAAGGGCTGTTGGGTTTTTGGAGATACAAACCACTGGAAGCGTGACTGTCCACAAAGAAATCAGAATAAAACAAAGGACACTACAAATGTAGCTTCAACAAAGTCAGAATCATCTGCATTCACTGTCAATCTAATAGCTTCAACAGAGGCATGTGTTATGGACTCTGACTGTACCTATCATATCACGCCTAGAAGAGAATTCTTCACCAAACTAAACAAGTTTAATGGGAACAAGGTATACATGGGAAATGATACATACTGAAGTGTTAAAGGCATTGGAAAGATCACCATAGATAATGTTGATGGTACAACCGTAACACTAGAAGGAGTTAGATATGTCCCAGAGACGAGTAAAAACTTGATATCGTATGGTGAGCTAGAAGATATTGGATGTAACTATGTCGGTGAAAACTACAAAGTTACATTCTAGAAGGACAACAAGAAACTGCTAGTAGGCAAGTACAAAAATGGTCTGTACTACCTTCAAGGAAATGTCAGATCATTAGAAGTGAACACAGTTAAGGAGGATATTGATATGACTGGAAGGTGGCACAGGAGGCTAGCACACATGGGGAAAAGATCAATGGAGACTTTGATCAGTAAAGGTTATCTCAAGAAAGAAGATGTGAAACAACTCGGATTCTGTGAGGCTTGTGCAATGGGAAAATCGCATAAACAAAGCTTCAAAAGAGCGAAACATTCAACATAATGCACTCTAGAATATATACATTCAGACCTATGGGGTTCACAAAATGCAACTCCAAGTATGTCAGGTGCTCAATATTTTATCTCCTTTATTGATGACTACTCAAGGAAGGTCTGGGTTTATTTTCTTAGAAGGAAGAGTGAAGCTTATCAGACATTCAAGGAGTGGAAAGAAATGGTTGAGAATCAAACAGGAAAAAGGATAAAATGTTTGAGGACAGATAATGGTCTAGAATACTAAAACAATTAGTTTGATGAACTGTGCAAGAAATCAGGAATCAGAAGGCATAGGACTTGTGCTTATACTCCACAACGCAATGGGATTGCAGAACGCATGAATCGTACAATAATGGACAAAGTTAGATGTATGCTTTTGGAGACAAGTCTGGGGGGAGAATTCTAGGCTGAAGCAACAAATACTGTGGTTTATCTAATTAATAGATCACCATCAGCATCAATTAATTTTGAAGTGCCAGAAGAAATGTGGTCTAATTCTAAGCCAAACTACGATCACTTGAAAAGTTTTGGGTATATAGCATATGTGCATGTTGTTCAAGACAAGATTAGTCCAAGAGCAGTACAGAGAATTTTCTTAGGATATGGAAAAGAAACCAAGGGATATCAAATTTGGTTGTTAGAAGATAACAAAGTCGTAATCAGCAGAGATGTTGTATTTAACAAAGAGATTCTGTATAAGGAGGTTATTACAGAGAATCAATCCATAAAAGAACACAGAACATAAAAGGTTAAGAAGACAAACAAAAGGGTAACATTTAGAACTGATCTAGAAGAGATACTAGGTGAAATAGATGAGGTTATAGAATCAGGTGGAGCAAGTACAGGAGATACAAGAAGGGATATAACAGAAGTTGAAAGTAAAGACAGTCAAGTACTGACAGGGATGAATCAGAGGAAACAGATAAAGATTATGTATGAGAAACAAAGGAACCAAGTTAATCAACTGACCTGAGTGATTACTTGTTGGCTCGAGACAGAAGTAGAAGGAACATAAAACCTCCATCAAGGTTTGACGAGGCAGATTTCGTGGCCTATGCACTTGCTAGTGCGGAAATAATAAATTGCTTGTGGACTATCATGGCAAGTAAAGACCCAAAGTTGGCTTTGACATTGAACGAGATGAACGCCAAAGATAATGCATCCGGCTCGGAAAACCCGGGCCTATCTAATTCCATTGAGTTTTTCTTTTTCTGTTTAAATTATGTAAAAAAATTTATTATTTAAATATATTTCAATTTTATTTTGGATTTCATAATTTATTTTTTTGTTTAATAATTAATAATTAATAATTACAATTAATATTTAATAATTTAAAATTTAAAATTAATCACGAAGGCGTAGCAACAACATCACAAAAAAACATCGTAAATACGTTGCATCGGAGTCATCGCATCTACGTCGCAAATCGTGGCATCACAATGGACTCGCAAAACAAACGTTACAACAACATCGCAAGCATAACATCAAAAATTCGTTGCAAAGTTGTCATCGCATCTATGTCGCAAAACATGGCCTCACAACATACTTGCAAACATAACGTCCCAAAAACATCGCATGACTAACATCGCAAGTTTGTTGCATATCCAAACTCTCATTTTAGTCGCAAGCCTATGCCTCGCAATAACCTCGCATGGCTTGAAGTTGCACAGCCGTCGCATTGTATCTGTTACTATTCCTTTGCAAGATGGACATCGCACATGCCTCGCAAAGTTTTCTTCGCTTATACATTGCACAATTTTGCGATGTGTTTGCGATTGTCGCAAGATTTGTGACGTTCCTGCGATGTTTTCATGTTTGCAACTAACAAATTGCAACAAAACGGTTGCCATTGCAAAGCCATCTCAAATGGTGATTTGTGACGGCTTTGTAATATTTTTTTCCATCGAAAATTGCAAGTTTTCTTGTGGTGGGAATCAAATCCACGAAGACCAAATTGTTCACTATCAATCTCTAAAGTGAACTTAAGCTAAGAAGAAATAAAATAGTTGTTGTGATTGGGATTAAACAAAACAAAGCAATTAAATGATGCGAATTCAGATAAGGTAAAGACATCAAGTTCAGGACAATTCTCAGGAAATCAGGGTCACGAATAAGGACACTATTCATGTCATAATTCACAAACAAGTCTTGAACACAGAACACAGATGTATACCAAATCCATTGTTGTAGCATCGACTACTATATCTAGCAACATATCTAGCAACCTAAAATTCTAAACTATCGTTTGAACCTAGAGTTCTAAATATGCATTAACAATCATGTCTGACAAGTTCAAAAGTTCGATAAGTTCACAATCTGCCTTAACATCAGCTTTCATTGGCTAAGGACAAATCGCTCATCTAAGTTCTTTTGAGCATTTAAACAAGGACTTTTACTGTGTTAAATAACCTAAAATCATAAGCTAGGTGATCAGTCTAACTTAAGCATTAAGACTAACATTAAATGAATAACATAACATATATAAAACCCTATTTGGCCCTAATTCATTGATTCCCTAAAATTCCTAGAAACCCCTAAACTTGATTATGACACTACTCAAACATGATAGAAAAGAGCAAAAAAGATAATTGGAATAAACTCATATGAAATTAACATAGAAAATAAAAGAAAAGAGTATTTAGAAATCTTCTCAGAAAATCATTAGAGTATGAGAGCTTCTTGCTAGAACTTACAAGAACAATTAAAAAGTTGATGGAAAAGAATTATCAAATGTTCTCAATGAAAAGTGATTAAAAACTTAATTGTAGTGTTCCAAAACTCGGATCTAGTAGAACTTAAATCAAACCGGGCGGAATCAAGTTTAAAATCTGGTTTTTTTGTAGAACTAGCTCGGATCGATTGATCCCGTGGACTTCACGTCGATTTCTTTAACACGAGACCGATCGGTCTTCAATAGTTTGGCCAATCTTATGATCGAGCTGTTTTTTCTTTGAAAGTTGGACTGATCGGTCTAGATGGGAGATTAATCGATCTCATGGGAAGATCGACCCATCTTGAGCATTTATCAATCTGATTAACTCACACTCTTTCTGAATGTGGGATCGATCAGTCCAAATGTGGACCAATTGGTCTGAGGTCGTAAAATACTTCAGTTTTGTTCTTTTTTACCTGATTCCATGCTCTGAGTGCCTAATTCCCATTCTTGCTTTATTTAACCTGAAAGGACACTAAAAAGACTACAAAAGATTCAAAAAATAATAGAAATAAGAGTTAAAACATGTCAAAACGCATTACATCATATGCCTTTACCGTTCATTGCTATGCCAACAACCACATAAGAGCTTTGTGATATCACGAGTTTTCCCTAAAGAATACTGCAAGTGCACACCAATTTGAAATAGTATTTTAGGGATCGAATCCACGAAGACCAGGTAGCTCCACTATCAATCTTTTTAAACCAAATTAGAGCTAAGACAAACCAAACAATTGTGGTGATTGCAATTTCGCAAAATGATATGCATCATATTTACTTAGATTTCCATGCACACTTTTATCATTTTCATCACTTATAAGTTTCATTCATTCATTTTAGTATGAATTTTCTTTGATTTTTGCATTTTAGAGTCTAGGTATTGAGTCACATATTTGTTCATTTTTGAGTATTTAAGGTGGATTGGAGCTAAATCTTGGAGATATGGCTAAGGATCAAATCCTAGGAGCAAGAAAGCATCAAAGAGGAGAAGAAGAGTGGTCAAAGTGGATTATTGAGAACTTACTCGTGAAATCAGACAATAAGCATTCAACACTCAAATTCTCGATTCCTTGATCGTGATTTCTGCTCGTGAAAATTAAACAGAAGCTTGACGTAAAAGAACCTCATATTCTCGATGCCTTGATCGTGATTTCTACTTGTGAAAACTCAATAGAAGCTTGACGTAAAAGAACTTCAATTTCTCGACCTTGGCTCGTGAAAAGGGCTCGTGAAAATTGACCAGAAGAATTACCAAAGAAAAGCAACAAATTCTCGACCGCTTGGTCGAGAATTATGATCGTGAATTCTAACATTTTATTTGTCTTGATTTTATTTGACGCAGTTTGTCCCAGGTTGATTCGGATTTGTTTTTCATGATTTAAAACCCTAAGTTTAAGGGTAGGAACAACTAAGCTTTTAATTTTCTGGCAACTTAAAACCTTTGAGATAGTGAGTTTTGGAGATAATATTTGAGACTCCTTTGGATTATCCTCTTTAGATCATTCTTTTGAATCAGTTAGAAATATTTTTATACTATCTCTTCTCTGTTTCATTATTTTCATCTTTTATCTTGTTTTGTGTTCTATTGCTATGAGTGAGTAGTCTTTTGATGGGTTGATGGTTAGGTAGATCTAGGGTTAGATGATTGATTTTTGATCCTTAGGTTGTTAGATCCCTTTATATTAGGTGTTCTTAATGCTATATTTGAGCTGACCATTTGAATATAGATGCTAGGAAAATTATTTCCCTGAAGGTGTTCGATAAAATTCTCGAATGATCTTTTATGAGCTTTTCTTCCCTGACCATTGGAAAATGAAGTTAGGGTGGTTAGTAGAATTAATAGACTTGTTTTAATACTTATTGATTAATTGATTGACAAATGGAAGTTTAGCTCAATTGGTTGATTAGTATAGAGATCAATGCAATGGAAGTGGATTTGTCTAGTATTGTGTTCCATGTCCTAGTTTGAGCTTCAATTTCATTTTAAGCATCATTAGTTGATTATCTTTCTCTTTGATCAATTGCCTAGCTGAAGACCCATTGCTTTTATTGAATATCTAATTTTGACCCTTTGTAGTTTCTATTTTGTTTAAGTTTGATTTGAATTTGAGTTAGTAGTTTTGTTTGATCTTTGCTTGCTTTAAGTGTTTAATAGTCTTTTAGAATTGAAATATCTATTGATTGCTTTAGCTTATATTTGAGTCTAATGGTCTTAATGTATTAATTCTAGGTTTCTTGTGGATTTGATCCTCAAGTGCACACAACGACAATCTTTTGCACTTGTTGAATTAATTGTTTGTTAAAAAGCAAACATCAATTTCACACCGTTTCTGGGGAACCTACTGCTATTCGTCATTAGAATTTGGATTCAATTTAAGACGAGTTTTGAGTTTGTGTTGTTACTAATCGTTTGAGTTTTTTGTCTTTTGATTCTATTGAAGGTGCATGCAACGAAGGAGTCAACAAGGAGAGATTCCTGAGTGTATTTCAGAATCAGGGGAGTTGAAAGAGATAACAAGAGAGCGACAAATGAAAGACAAGCAAAAGAGTGTGAGGATCTCTTGAGACGCCTAGGTATGGAAAACCAAGGTAATGACCCACCAAGGATAGATAATGAGCAACCTCTACGGAGAGACACTCATGGTATTGGAGCTCAACATCAAGCTCCTAGTTTTGGACAGCCAATTGCTAAACTCATAGGGGCTTTTGATGAGCCAAATTTGAGAGAGACGAGACACTGTATTCCCACTTCTGCCATTACTGCCAACAACTTCGAGGTGAAGTCGAGCTTGATTAACATGGCTCAAAATCAAAAGTACAATGGCCTGTCGTTGGAAGACCGATTGGATCACCTTGATCAGTTTGAGAGGCTTTGTAGGACGGTATAAATGGTGGTGTCCATGAGGATGCAATTAAGATGATCTTGTTGCCCTCTCTCTTGGGAACAAAGCCTCACAATGGGAAAGAAACTTTCCCTTAGATTTGGTCTCTACTTGGGAGACTGTCAAGGAGTTCATTACCAAATTTTATCCCAAGTAAAAGACGGCTAAGCTTAGAAATGACATCACTAGTTTCAAGCAAGGAAAGAATGAAAGCCTCTATGAAGCATGAGAGAGAGTCAAAGAATATACAAGGAGATGTCCTCATCATGGGGTCTCAAAAGAGAATCTCTTAAGGATCTTTTCTAGAGGAAGACTTGAGCATTATCAAAGAGCCCTGGATATAGCTAGTTATGGGAGTTTTCCTAACTTGAAAAAAACTCAAGACGAACAGCTAATTGAGAACCTTGCCCAAAGTGAAGCTTTTTATGGAGGAGAGTACGATCGAAACATGACATATCAAGACTTGGAGAGTGAAAGGTACAACGAGCTTAATGATAAGATTGACAAGTTGAGCAATGTGTTTCTTGTCAATCAAAAAGCCATTAACTATGTAGGAGAGGTTGATGGGGATCAACAATGATATCAAGAGGGAATTTGTGATGGTATTGAGGGTTTGCAAGAGGATGTTAACTATTTAGGAAACCAAAACAACTTCCAAGGAGGCTACCAAAATCGTCCATTCAACCAAAACTACAGGAACAATAATCTTTGCTATAGAAGCAACAATTTTGAGAATCCTCAAGACCAGTACTATCCACCAAAAGCACCTCAAGGAAACCCTTTTCAACCAAATCCATATGGTAATCCCACTGAACCTCAAAATACATAATGGCGGTTTCAAGGAGGAGTTCTATGTCAAAGCCCATTGAACATGCACTCCACAGAAATAAAGATTCGAGCTCCCGGACATCTAAGGGTAAGAATCTATCCGCAAGTTCAAGTGAGTGAGGAAGCTGATATGAGAGCCATGATGCGGAAAATCATTGAGGGACAAGCAAAAGCGCAGCTAGAGTTGACTGAACGGTTAGATAAGATTGAACGCAACATTGATGTTAGACAGAGTGAATCTCAAGCCAAGTTAGAAGACATCTACTCTCATTTTAAAACCCTTGATAACTGAATTGCTCAAGTGGCTTCTGTAAGCCAAAGACCAGCTGGAACACTTCCCGGTAAACCGGAAGCTAACCCAAAGGTGTATTATAAGGCAATAACTCTTAGGAGTGGGAAAGAACTTCCATCAAGAGGAGATGAGAAAGATAAGGGGAAAGAGGTTGTTGACAAGGATGATGATGTTGTGCTTTTGGAAGAGGTTCCAGTAGAAGAGAGCAAAGAGGTGAATGATTTTCAAAAACTTGTTAGGGAAAAGGATGAAGTTGTAGAGAAAGCAAAGAGTTACATTCCACCACCTTATGATCCAAAGTTTCCTTTTCCAGGTCGCTATAGGAAGCAAATTTTGGCTAAACAAAGGGAAAAGTTCTTGGAAATCATAGGTGGCGTGAAGGTTACAATGCCTTTGATAAATGTGATTAGGACCAACCTAACATATTCAAGGTTCTTGAAAGATATGGTTACCAACAAGCAAAAGATGGAAGAGGGTGTGGTCATGGTTAGTTACCAATGTAGTGTCATCATCAAGCGGTGTTTGCCAAAGAAGTTAGAGGATCCGGGAAGCTTCACTCTATCCTGTGCTCTTGGATCTTTGTGTTTCCCTAAGTTTTTGTGTGATCTTGGATCTAGTGTGAATCTCATGCCCCTCACTGTTGCTAAGAAGATAGGGATTACAATGTTTTAGAAGTACCACATCTCATTGATTCTAGCATATCGTTCTGTTCGTATCCTAGTTGGTATCGTTGAGGATTTTCCTTTGAGAGTAAGTAATTTTGATGTACGGACTAACTTTATCTTTTTAGAGATGGATGAGACACCAGTTGATCCCCTTATTCTCTCACCGTTGAGAAGAACAAGTTTGGGTATTTGAGTGAGGACATCAAAGGTTATGAGCAGTTGCTTGACTCTTGTGAGGCGCTTCATTGTGATACAAAGCTTTTGGAGTTATGAGCAAATTCTTGGTCTAGTGAAGAGCCTAAAAGAAAAGGAAAAGGTATTAATGAGGATGACCCATGGACTGAACTCAAAACTCCTAAAGTTGAGCTCCAACCGTTACCACAAGGGTTAATGTACGCATTTCTCGGTCTTAACTCTACTTATCAAATTATCATTAATGTTGAACTTGGTGATGATAAAACCACATTGTTCTTGAAAGAATTGAGAAAGTTTAGAAAAACCATAAGATATTCACTAGATTACATCAGGGGGCTTTCTCAATCCCTTTGCATGCATAAGATCCCCTTAGAATATGAATCAATGAATTCCATTGAGCATCAAAGGCGGCTAAACCCGAACTTGAAAGATGTGGTAAGGAAGGAGATTTTTAAACTTCTAGATATAAGTACAATATTCCCGATTTCCAATAGCAAATGAGTTTTTCCCATTCATGTGGGTCCTAAGAAAGGTGGATTCATTGTTGTTAGAAACGATAAAGATGAGTTGATACCCACTAGGATTGCAATATGACATAGGATGTGTAACTATTATAGAAGATTGAACTAGTCCACTAGGAAAGATCATTTTTTCTTGCCATGTATTGACCAAGTGTTAGAAAGATTAGCAAATCAATCATTCTACTGTTTCTTGGATGGCTTTCACGGGTTCTTCCAAATACCACTACATCCTAATGATCAAGAGAAGACGATATTTATATGTCCCTATTGCACCTTCTCTTATCGTCGGATGCTATATGGACAATGTAATGCACTGCCATTTTTCTAAGGTGTATGTTGTCAATTTTTTCTGATTTGATCGAAGATGTAATGGGGGTATTCATGGATGACTTCTCGGTGTTTGGTGCTTTCTTTCATTCTTATCTTTCCAATTTGTGCAGGCTCTTACAACGATGTGAGGACAAGAACTTGGTTCTTAATTGGGAGAAGTGTCATTTCATGGTAAGAGATATGAGTGTTCTTGCGCATCAGATCTCTAGCAAGGGTATTAAGGTTGACAAAGCAAATGTTAAGGTCATGGAAAGCTTGGTACCACCAACCACAGTCAGAGGGATTCATATAGTCTTGGGTTATGCCGGGTTTTATTGATGATTTATCAAGGACATGTCAAAAATTGCTCGGCCATTGACAGCCTCTTGTGTAAGAATGTTGATTTTAACTCTGATGACCAGTGTCATAAAGCCTTCTTTGCTTGGTGAGTACACCTATAGTTCAAGCACCGAGCTGGAATTTACCTTTTGAGATAATGTATGATGCTAGTGACTATGCGGGTGGGTCTGTGTTGGGTCACATGAAAGACAAGAAGCTTCATGTTATCTAATATGCAAGTAGATTTTTGATGATGCAAAAGTCAAGTATGCTACAACCAAGAAGGATTTTCTAGTCATGGTCTTTGCTTTCGAGAAATTCCAATCTTACCTTGTCGGTTCTTAGGTGATTGTGCACACGGACCATGCAGCCTTGAGGTATTTAATGAAGAAAAAGTATGCTAAACCGAGGTTGTTGAGATGGATCTTGTTGCTACAAGAGTTTGATATCGAGATTGTTGACAAGAAGGGTATAGAGAATGGAGTTGGGACCATCTCTCGAGACTACGCGTTAATGAGTGTATGTATACCAATTGATGATTGTCTACCAGAGGAGCAGGTTCTGTTCGTTCAAGCAGTTCATGCAACTAATTTGATCATGGAGGAGATATCAGCTGTGGAGAAACTAAAGGAAGATGGTCCTTGGTATGCAGATTTTGTGAACTATCTCTTTTGTGGAGCGGAACTGCCTCATCTTGATTAATATGATAAGAAGAGATTCTTCAAAGAGGAGGTTTGATACTTTTGGGATGAGCCTTTTTGTATAGGGAACATAAAGATCGATTATTCCGACCTTGCATCCCAGAAGAAGAGATTCAGGGCATTCTTTTTCATTGCCACGGTTCTAACTATAGAGGACATCTTACTACTTTCAGGACTGTCACACGGGTTATACAAGCAGGTTTTTGGTGGCCAGCAGTATTTAAGTATGCTCATGAATTCATCTCTAAGTGCAACGACTGCCAATGACAAGTAAACATTGGTAAACCATAAGAGATGCCTCAGAATTTCATCTTAAAGAATGAGATTTTCAACGTTTGGGGTATAGACATCATAGGACATTTTCCTTCTTGTTATCTCTACATCTTGGTTTCTGTGGATTATGTGTCTCAATGGGTAGAGGCTACCGCTATCTCTAGTAATGATGCCAAGGTGGTGATAAAGTTATTTAAAACCATCATCTTTCCAAGGTTTGGTGTTCCGAAAGTGGTGATAATGAATGGAGGTAGTCATTTTATCAACAAAGTTTTTGAGAACCTCATGAGGAAATATGGTGTTAAGCACAAGGTGGCCACTCCTTATCACCCATAAAATTCAGGGCAAGTAGAGGTTTCTAACCAGCAAATCAAAGAAATCTTGAGAAAGACTAGCACAGAAGACTACAAAGGATTGGTCTTGGAAGTTGGATGATACGTTGTGGCCTTATCAGATTGCATTTCAAATGTCATTGGGAACACCACCTTCAACATGTTGTATGGTAAGGCTTGTCATTTTCCAGTGGAACTTGAGTACAAAACAATTTGGGCTACCAAGTTTTTGAATTTTAATTTAAACCCGCATCCGAGAGACGGTTAGTACAGTTGGAAGAACTAGATAAAAATTTTCATGATGCATATGAGGGCTCCAAAATTTATAAGGAGAAAACTAGGACTTTTCATGACAATAAGATAGTGAGGAGAGAGTTCAAAGAAGGTGACAAATTTCTCTTGTTTAATTCTCGATTGAAGCTCTTCCCGTGAAAGCTAAAATCTCGTTTGAAGTTCAAAGATAGTCTGAGTCTTTTGAGGTTAAGGAAGCTTGACCCTATGAAGTCGTTGTACTTTTAAATCTATTTGGAAAGGAATTCATAGTAAACGGCCAACGCATCAAGACTTACTTAGTTGATACTGTGGACATGCTTGCAGAGAAGATTTTGTTTTCTGATCCTCAAGCCGTATAAAAAGCGGTGTACAACGTTGATGTTGAGATGTAAAACAAGCGCACTTGGAAAGCAATCTCATGGTATCTTTGTATATAGTTTTTAATTCTTTTTTATTTTGCCTGATTTTGGTATGTTTTGGTGTATTTTGAATGTTTTGAACATGCACAAGGGAAGACAATCTCGAGAATGGACTTGGATCATGAAGTTTCAGAATTTGAATGAAAATCTCGAGCTTACGGTCATGAATATAAATCAAGAATTTGAGACAGAGAATAGCTTGGATACGATTCATGACTACATACTCATGATTCTAGCTCGTGAAAATGCAACAGAGGGAACAACGTGATATTCATAAGAATTCTTAAGCTCTTGTCGAGATTAAGGCTTGAGACTTTGAACCAGAAGAGAAGCAAAGCGTGGTCATATTACAAAAATACAAAAAAAAAAGAATTGAAATGGTAAAAATGGTGGGAAAAATTTTAGTGTGAAAAATAAATTTTCCCGAATAAAAAAGTGAGAGTATTTTTGTCCATCAGGGATATTTTTGAAAATAAATAAAAAATAGAGGTAGTTGTAAAAATGTTTCGGTTGAAGAAGTATTTTGCATTTAGCACATAAATAAACAAGATAAATTAAAAATAAGTTGATGAGATGACATCATGAGAAAAATATTTTACTTTTTATATATACTAGTTAGCGATCCGCCTTTCGGACGAGATTTGAATACAATAGTGGGAGAAAGTATGTAAAATTTATAATTCAATAGAGTAGTTTATTGTACATAAACTATAGAAATTATATATTTCATTAAGGATCAACATGTTGACACCTATATCATGAGCTTTCCACCTTTTTGACATTATACACTTCCCAAAATTTCAAAATCTTTGCAATGAAATGTTGAGAGTTTCGACAAGCTTTCAAGTGAAGTCTTCTAGTTACATGAGAAGATTTCATGTGAAGTTTTCTCCTTAATTATATATAAAATTTAAAATTAAAATAGTAATTATTTTCAGAAGAATTTTAAGAAATACTATTTTCCGTGTACCCTTTTGTAAAGATACCCATTGAATCTTAACTTTTCAAAAAAATGCACCTCACTAATTAAATATGATGAAAATACCCTAAGAAAAAAATTTGTAAGGCTTTATATGAAATCTTATAAAGCTTTATAAATAATATTTTTATAAGTTATCTTATAAAATCTTATAAATGGTATATTTATAAGTTATCTTATAGGCAGAATTTTAAAAATGTCTTTTCTGAAATGCTCATTTTCAAAACTTACCCTTTAATTTGAATATTATGAGAGAGAACAGGCATAAGAGGATATTTTTTGAAAATGGGCATATCAAGTGAAGAATCAAAGATAAAATTTGTATGAAGAATGATTTAATAAAGAATAACTCTCTTTATTATAGTTTAGGAAAATAACTCAAAACCTAAACTCTCAGGCTTACAAGAATAACTCTCTCTAAAGCTCTCAATCGAAATTCTTGAAGAGTTTTTATGACTCAACAACTCTATTTATAACCACATATCCTAAT